>JASDQU011247163.1:5826-19619 GCA_032191745.1 Picea mariana
ACATGTACTACTAACATTTTTGAGAACTAGGTATGAGTCTCAGAGCTCTAGACACGGTGAAGGGATGAAACATGAATGTCAAGCTCTAAAGGAATACCCAATCCATCTAGGGCCAATAAGGATGCCTCAAACAACCACACATGGCCTCTTTAGGGTGTTGTTGGCCAATTATTATTAATGTTTGTACCACTAGGTGGTTTTGAGTAATAGATATGTGTCCCAGAGACCTGGAAATGATCTAGGGAATAAGGTCATGCATTAAGTCCTAAAGGAATCTTTTAGGAATCTAGAGCCATTGGCAATTCCTTAAAGCACCGCATATTACCTCTAGACAATATCCTTGGCTTTAGAAAAGTATCTTAGTTCCCTCACACGTTTTTGATCATTAGGTTTGGGTCTCAAAGGCTTGATATGGTAAAGAGGGGGAATGGAATCCTTTGTTGAAGTAAGCCTCTATCCCCAACTCCATCCACTCCTTGGACCCTACCTTTTCCCTCTTCCCTATTTCCCCCCAAGCCACCAATGTAATCTTTCATCGGGCCCTTTCCTCTACCTTAAACACCTTCACTATAGGGCCATAACCACCCCTTGGGACCTCATCATCTCTACCTCTAGAACATCTTCCCTAGGGACCTATTCCTCCCCTATTCCCTTTTCCCTAGTGCCCTATTCCTACCCCTGAGCACCTTCACATAATTTACCCCTGTGTTTGGGCCCCCTTCACCCTAGGCTCCATATTCCCTCAACCCATGAACTTAGCCTCTGGCACATCATTTGTAACCCTTTCCCCAACCAAAACCATTGGATCCTGATTCTCTAGACTCCATATTCCTACCTTGGATCCTTCATTGATGCATTACAAATATCCTTTACCTCTTCTGCGTAGTCCCCACCACCCTCATTGCAACATCCTCTTCCCTTGGGTCCTCATGTTCTAGTTAGTCCCCCAAGACTATTCACTTGGCACCCATCTCTTGGACCCTAGATTCATCTATACTTCCCCCCCCCCACCTCTATTTGACACCTATAAACCTTTAATTTTCATTTATATACCCCCTACTCACATTGGGCCCTAGTCCCTGTGACCCTAGGGCCTAATGAAACACACCTTATTGTTGTTCTTATAGAATATAACATCCTTAGGGTTATCTACAAATGGGACCCTAACTCTACTATTAGAAAAAAATTTCCTACCCCCTCAGGCCCCTTATCCATTGGGCCCAATCCTATGTTGTTAACCCCCTCAACCCCTAGGAATCAAACCCCTACCCATGAGTCCCTTCCACCACAACTTACTAACCTCTACCCCTAGCCAACTTCCCCATTGGGCCCCCATATCCATCCAACCCATATCACTATCTACCTCTCCATTACTGCCTCTGCTCAGACCCTAGACTCATCTACCCTTGGGCCCCTACCTCTATTTTATTAATATTACCCTTTTTTATTAGGACCCTTCTTCCTCTAATCCCCTACACACCTAATCCCCCTTCTCTATCAATAATTTCTAAAGGCCTTGATTAAAGGTATGTACCATAAGAATTTTCTATACCTCTTCCTTGTCTCCTCTTCTCCTCTCCCATCATCTTGCCTCACCATCCCCCTTGGATTCTCCCTCCTATCCTTCATGATGACCACTCTCCCTTGCCTACCCATCCAACCTTCACCTCTTATCACCTCCTCCCCATTTTCCCTTCTCACCCAACCTCTCTTGGTCCAACCTATCTCCCTGAGGGTGGGGGTGGGTGTTTTCTCTATTATATGAGGGTGGGTGTGGGGGGAATAATAGAGAAAACATATTAGGTGGAATAATAGAGAAAACATAATAAACCTATCTCCCACTATTCTCCTCCCCTCCCATACCCATACACCTTCCCTCTTTTCTCACTTATTCTCCCAACCCCTCTAGCTGATTTTATGTTCTTTCATTCATGCTCACCACTTAACCTCCTTTACCCATCCACCTTTTTCCTCTTATCACCTCCCCCCTATTCCCTTTGTTTCCCAACCCCCTCATACCCACCTCCCCTTGTTTCAACTATCTCCCTCTCTTCTCTTCCCCCACACCCTTTTTCACCCATACTATTATAGAGTAACTTGTCTATGGATACACAAGCCTTCTCACTGACCTTATTGCAGTTAGGAACATTCGATAGGATAGAACATTATGGATTCCACCTATATCTAATGAACACAATCAAACTATGATAAAGGAGGAAAAAGGAGGATATCTTACATTTTCTTGATGGTTGTCCAATCATATCCTTATGAAGAAAATCCTCAAATCCAAATCCTATGCAGCATCTTATAACTACTACTTGCACACAAGAGAAACATTAGAAATTCCTCAAACCTTTTGGCACATGAGATATACTTCTATGCAAAGATATCTCAACTAATACCTCAGGTAATACTATATCTACCAGACAAAATCATAAACATCACATAAATTATTTAAACAATGTTTGGATAGGGAAAATAACATAGAGATATATTGAAAAAGTGAGTTACAACAACTATAAAATTACCTTGAGTTGCTTGATGAACTCCTTTCTCTAGGTGTTATAGCTCTATTTTCCACCCTTAGAGAAACACATGGAGGAACTACTCACACTATCATGTGAGATACACTCTTCTCCCTTGGATTTCACATATTTTAAGGGAGGTAGTGTCATGCTTGCCTATAAATATGCAACTAATAAAGGGATGAATCATTGGTATCAGATGGTCATTCAGGTGTTGCGTCACTGCAACCCACCATTTCCCCTGTCACCTTCTAGATTTGATGAGTTATGAAGAGATCAAAATTGGGTGAGTTATTTTTCTCATGATATGAGCTTGGGAACTTGTAATACACTTGGATTTCACTGATTTGTAGATATCTAAAAGAATCCCCTATCCTAGGCATATGCAAAGACAACCAATGGTAACCAAGTATGCCATTCTATCTCCTAGTATAAATAAGAACAAATATAATAGATATAGGGAACACCTTATTGTTTTATATCCTACATTATGTCTTAGATCATTAGAAAATATGAGGGAGTATGCCTCGTCTATTTGTTTGTAGATATTTACCTTCCTCATCACTCATTGGGTGATTAGATCTTTCAGATATGTCACATCTGGGATATTTTTCCCAATTTGCCCAATTTTTTGCCTCATCTTCCACTTGCACTACCACAACTTTCCCAACTTACTTGTTCCAAAAAGAATCATGGAATAATTATTTATAAACTCCATACCTTCACTAATTTTTCCACATACAAAAAATATGCTCAAGAGGTAGGATCTAAATCCTTTCAATTTTCTTGAGATCGGGCTGTGTGGAATTCTTTTCAATTGATCCCAAATACCTCATATTTCACGTATTATGTTTACAGACTGTGACACATACGTTGACAAACAGTTACTGTTGGATGAATTTGAGAACAAATCACAACCGTCAATATATTTTATTTCCATCAAAACATGTCATAAACCTAATACTCGACAACCATTGGATCAATATAAGATTGAATGTGAACCATCGATCTTTGATCTTGTTCCCTCCAAAATTTTAATCAGGCCATCGGTCAATCATCCCACTCGGTCCCCGAGACTTCAAACATATACTTTTAACCTCCTCGACTGTCTTATTAGGTTCATGATTAAACCTCAACTGTTGATTTATTCATCACCCACCGAAATATGCAACATAACCTTTAAACTCATCAACAATCCGATGATGCAAAGGTCGAATCTTGACCATTTCTCTAGTTTCCCATACATCGGGACAATCGAGACTATCGATTCCCTAAGCATTTAACCTTTCATTCTCAATCTTTTTCTTCGATCTAGTATTCCACCAAGCTCATCGGGACATTGACCTACTAAGACCCTAGCAATTTCAATTTGCACCCACAAATTGTTTTCCCCAATCATTGTTCTATAGGTCACAGTTCCAAAGGTCATAGTTCTTTCGATCATAGTTCTACAGGTCATAGTTCTAGATTTCATTCCACAGGTAATAGTTTTAGAGGTCAAATTTCCAAAGGGCATAGTTCCATAGGTCATAGTTCTTGATGTCATAGTTCCACAAGGGATAGTTCGAGAGGTCATAGTTCTAGAGGTCATAGTTCGACAACAATAGTTTCGTAGGTCATAGTTATCGATGTCATATTTCCACAGGTCATTCCACATGTCATATTTCCTAAGATCATAGTTATATAGTTCATATATATAGAGGTCATTTCACAGGTCATAGTTCCAAACATGAAAGTTCCAAAGGGAATAGTTCCAGATGTCATGGTTCCACAGATAATAGTTCCAGAGATCAAACTTCTAGAGGGCATAGTTTCATAGGTCATAGTTCCACGGGTCATATTTATTTGAGTCACAGTTATGGAGCTCATATTTGCATAGGTCACAGTCCCTAGGGTCACAATTCCACAGGTAATAGCTCCATAGGTCATAGTTCTAGAGGGCATAGTTCCATAGGTCATAATTCCACAAGTCATAGTTGTTGGGGTCAAAGTTCCATAGTTCAGAGTTCCACAGGTCATAGTTCCTGTGTAATAGTTCTAGATGTCATTGTTGGCACACGGGAAGACCCAGGGTTCAACGCTACAAGGGCACACCAAAAAAACCCTAACTATAGACCCTTTTGGCAACACCTGCAAAGCAGATGAAGTCTCATCCGAGGTAGAGGCAGGGGTGGTTGCAGGACTCAAGTGTCTGCAACTTTAGCTGGGACACATATATGTGACTATACAACTTAGTAAAGCACTTAGCACCGTTATTCTTTAACATGAAATCATTATCTACTTCGCTGATAAAACAGAGCTTTGCATTTTTCACAGAGATCTTAACCTATTTAAGCACTTAGTATCAATAGATTATTCAAATCTAACACAACAAGCACTTAGCACATAGATATAGATCAGATCTAACAATCTACACATCATTAGCACTAAGCATCATCATATCTATCTACCAAGCACTCAACATATAATCTATGAACATACAAAGATAAGGCACAAAGCAAGATGACAAAGGGTTTACATGGTTCACCCCCACCCCGGGGCTACGTCCACCAACTCTTCTTCTCTATTATTTCAGTCAAGAAGTTATAGCACCGAGCCTCAACAATCCTTACTCCACATAGGACATAATATTTGTGCAGCCTGTCATATCCTTCTTCCTCACGTTACAACACTAAGCCTTTCACAATCTATCACAACCATCTTCACTGGGCCCTGCAAGCCTCTTACAATCATGCACAAAGCATCCAGAACCCTACTTTCACTTAGCATACATTCACATCACCTGGGTCTACCAATTAGCTCATTCATTACTCTAGCACTTAGCTCATTGACACTTCTTACATTGCCTAGCTACTTATTTATATATTACAAAAGTGGGCCTTAGTGTGTGTAAACCCACGGGTCGACGTCCCTTTCCCGTTACATTATCCCAAAAACCCAAAAAGGGTCCCAAAGGGGGGCCGAGATCCCGTGATCTCTGCTTCATCTTGCGCTCCTCCTTCGACAGGCTATCAAAGTCCCAAAATAGGTCAACATGACCAAGAAACTTCCAAAACTTGGTCAAGGGCCAACAGGCCCCCAACACTCACCTGTGACATGTCCCGATTCACTCTGATCTGACCAAGTTTGCCTCGAATGCATTGATCTTGGCTCGAGCTACTTCGATTTGTTGCTTTGTTGTAGCCTCTTGCTCAGTGAAATCCTGAATCAGTGCGTCGTTCACCGGTCCTTCCAAGCGCTACTCTGCTGAGAAGACGCAATGTTCAAGCTCTGCTCCTTGTCTTTCGATCTCTGTAAATAATAGGCATTCCTGATCTTGCACAGGTTGAATTCGTTGAGTGACTTCCATCACTTTGAAGCATATGACTCTGTTGTTGAGTTGTGCATTGTTCATGTGATCTATTCATCCCATCTACAGCTGAGAGGGCCTTTAGCTATACCTGTAGTGTATTCACATGTTGTTTTGCTTCTTGGAGTTGCGACTCCAGTGTCTGCAATTCTGAATTCTTTATACTATTTTTGTATGTCTGGGTGCTCTGATTACTTAGTTGTTTGCACTCTAAGGCAAGAGATTTTAATCTTCCAACTGCGCTGTGAGTAGTTGTTTCTCGCTGGTCTCTTATCTCCTGAGGGGTTTTGGGTACAGCATAGAGTTCTAGATCTGCGATGCATTGTTGTAGCTTATGGATTACCTCTTCCAATTGTGCCACCTATTGTGGAACTTGGTCCTCGGTTTGGACTTCAACGATTGTCACAGAGCGAAGTGCTCTGTTGACCCTTTCCTTAACTTCAAGTTGCTCAGCGAGCAACTTTTCCTTGCTTTGTTGTAGCTCTGCTTTCTCTTCATCAAACTGTTCTTGCATAGCAAGCTTCTCGTTCTACATTACTGCGTTGTTCTATCAGAGCTCCATGTTCTTGTGTCAAATCCTTGGCGGCTTGTGTTGTTTCCTCCTGTGCTCATCAAAGGCGAGCTTCGATCGTATCAACGATCCAGTGGATTTGAGTTGGCTCATCTCTCGTTTCTGGTGTTCCTGTCATCAGGGGCATAGTGGATATTGTGTGGCTAGACTATAGTGCCTATTGCACTTCTTGAAATTCAACCTTGATCCGACTGAACATCTCCTCCTGCTTGGCTTCTTGCTTCTCTGCTATCTATAGCGAAGCATCATTCAGTGTAGTGATGATGAAGTCGAAGTCGTCTAAGGTTAGGGTGCTCTCAAACTTGGTTCGAGTTTCTTTCATTTTCTTCCTTGAAGAAGGTTTCAAAGGGGAAACCTTCATTTTCTTTGAGGGATCATCTTTGTCTCTTGGGGGTGTGACCTTGTCCTTCTTCTGTTTGACTTTGGTGCCATATATCTCTTTGCCATCACCTCCGTGCTCAAGTGATATAGATGGAGTCTGTGCCGAAGTGTTGTGGACATCCTAGGCTTCTTCATTCTTCTTGGTCTTGCTCTATCTTGGTGTATCATGCATGGCTTCTGTACTATCAACATCAGAGAGCTCTGCGAGGTCAACTGGGATGAGGAGGTCCACAAACCACTCCTTAGTAATCTCTTCTAATTATTCCTCTGTTAGTTTGTAGTAGCACTACAACTGTTGGTGATGCTCATTAGCGTGCAATGTGATGTAGACGAAGTGGTGGTCCACACTGAATTTCATCAATGGCCTAAATCTGTGAAGTGTGTTCGGGGTGATGCGAGGCATAGCTTGGATTGCAATATTTAGTTGGTTCTAATAAGTGTGGAAAATGGCATTGGACTGCCACTGCTTGTTCATGTCACTGGACTACCACAACGTACTGAAATTCATGACCAGTGGCTCAAAGGGATCGACATCCGGGAAGGTTGCACCTTCCGGCATCTCCCATGTGATGAAAGAAATTAATATAAGAAGCCAGCTAAAATGGAACTCATACCCTTGGTCATGTGCTTCCCTGTAGTCCAGTTCTAGCTGGTTCACCAAGTATTTGGACCAATTCATATGTAGGCCTTTCATTCACTTCCCTGCGAGGTCTACTACAAATCTGGTTACTTGGGTCAGTCGATTCTTGCGAACTAGCTTTCTTGCGATCAGCTGACAGGAAAGGCACACTGCACTGCTCTGGATAGAGGCTACCTTGTAGCCTCGCATTCCCTTCTTGACATCTCCATATGTATCCTTTATCTTCTGTGCAAGAGCGCGATCCATGGTCTTGCTGGTGTAAAAATCCTGTGGCTCGAGGCCCTTCATGCTTAATCCTATGATCCGATTGATTAAAGTCAGATCCACTGTGATGTGGAGATTCAACCATAAGTATCCTCCGTGATAGTTGGATAGCAGCAACTTGACGCAGGCGTTCACTTCTTGATGCCTCCCAAAGTGAGGAATCTTCATTACATTGAGTAGGGTTGAATGTGTGAGGTTCTAGGTCCGTGATTGAGAGATGATCTTGGAGTTCTTTCCTTTGGTTCACGTCAGATATTTATGAGGGGTGAGGATACTGTAATCCTGTTTGTCACTGAGGTTGAAGTCACTGAACTTCAATGTGGTGAGATTATCCTGGCCGACATGAACTATGCGCACTTCTTTTGGAAGGTACGCAGTGATAAAAGCATACTCAAAGTCATAGGGCACACTATCATGAGTGATGGTGCCAGTCAGAGGTGGTAGATAAGCAGGTAGAATGTTCGGAATCAGTCTAGCGTTCGCAAGATCGTCTCTATTCTTAGTTCTCTTTTCGTCGCCTCGTCGGGATGGGTCATCGCGATCATTTGATGGGGAGTCTTGCACTCCTCATGTCGATGATTCTTGTACATATGTAGATAGTCCTCTTCCTAACATGGTTCTTTTAGCCATTAAGTCGATCAGAACTTTTGTCGCAGTTTCTTCTTCAGCGGTGAGCTCTTCGGACATATGCACTCAGGATGGATATCTATGGTTCTCAAACTAACATGGGCACTACAATAGAGTATAAGGAAAAGGCATAGTGATCACTGGGAAATCTTAATCAAGGTTGTGAGCTCAATTTCTCAATTAGCAAAAGTGTTCTTGTTGCATGGCGCGACAGGATAAATAGAAAACTTCTATAATGGATTGCTTGCAATGGATATGAAGGATTCATTAACTCCGTTCTTTCTGTTATAGCGTGGTTCAATTATCTGATGACAAATATTTATTTCTTTTCTATCCGTTCAGAGTGGAAGTCGAATGGATATATCGGTCCCAATGACTATATTGCTTCGTCATGGCAAAGTGCCATATGTCATTGTTCTGATATCTCGGCGAAGCTCAAATTCTGTAATTTTTATTTTTGCGAGGTCTCCTCTAGAACCTCTTGTAATCTTTCAATATTACTCTTTTCTTTCTTAACTTTCTAGTCTTCTTTCCAGTGAGATTTGTCTCGATAATTCTTTTCTCATTCTGATTCTTTTCTTTTTTGTTCTTAGTTACTTCGCGCTGTTGAAATTCTTTCCTAGGGTTTCTGGGTAAGACTTCTACTGTGTTTGAGGTAGGTAATTCAATCTCCTAGGGATCCTCTAGTGTTTTCTTAGCTTCTACATCCCGGTTTCTAGTATTAAATATCTACGATCTGCTCTCCTATTCCTCAATCAAGTGCGCGATCCTTCTGGTCATAAAGTCTTTTAACTCTTTCTTCTTTTGTTCCAAAAATTCTTCTTCTTCCTTTCGTCTGGCTTGATCTCTATCAATCCAATATTTTTCTATTAGCATGGTAAACGGGGTGCTATATTCAAAAAATTTAGTACTATCAAAGTCTTCTTCTATCGAAGTTCCATTGATAGTCATAGGTATCTGAGCGAGATTTCCACATAGGTTTACTAGATTTCCTTTGAATAAACTTATTCCTTCTAGTGAAGGGATCATAACAGGCCTTCCTATAGTTTCCCAGGTTATTTATGGCATAATATTCATCTGTGTTTCCTCATCCAGAACATAGTCAATGTCGAAGTCCCCTATTCTTGATTCAATGAATTCCTTCTCTTTGAAGATCTCTGATAAGGTGACATGTCGATGGTCATTCAGGGTTTCTTTTATTTGTATCCATACTTTCTTTGATTCTGGTTGGGGTTCTTCCTTTTCTGGATCTACCTTAGGGTTCTCTTGACTCAGGTTCATTCCTTCAAGCTTAGTGATCATTCTAGGGCAATCCAACACTTCATGGTCCATAGCCTTACAACAGAGGCAAATAGGCCTTCTGTCAGGTCATTCCTTAGCAATATGTCTTGGTCTTTTGCAACTATAAAAGAGGGTTAATCCTCTCTTTCTTCTAAATGATCCCCAACTTCGTCTGTACTGCACACTAGGATCATGGTAGCTAACTTGAAATAAATTCTTTCTATGATCCTGCATCCATTTGTTAGTCCAAACATTCTTTCTATGCATGTGTATAACATATCTTTCATTATTCTTATCATATCTATTCATATCAATCCTTCTTTCATCTATTAACACCCTATATTTCAAACTAGGACAAAACCTATCAGATATACCTAGATCCATACTCTAGAAACAAAAATTTCCACTTATCTTACTTTTTTAGAGCACAAAGCTTACAGATCTAAGACTTTTCACTATTCTTACCATTATTAGAGCACAAAGCTTAGAGATCTTACCTTTTTCAATCAAAACTTCTCACTTTTACCTTTCTTGGAGTACAAAGCTTTCAGATCCTGCTTCTTTTCTACAGATCTGGCCTTCTTTCCTTAGCACAAAGATTTATAGATCAAGTAGAATACTGTGCACTAGGGCACAGATCTACGCACAGAGATTTCACAATTTCAGGATGAATCTTTGCATAGAGCTTCCTCTTTCTTAGTTCCCAATAATCACAGTTTCAGGTCCCGGAAATAAAACCATTTGTTGGCAGGGGTAGACCCAGGGTTCAACGCTACAAGATCGCACCAACAAAACCCTAACTACCCACCCTTTCGACAACACTTGCGAAGATGATGAAGTCTCACCCGAGGTAGAGGCAAGGTTGGTTGTAGAACTCAAGTGTTTGCAACCTTATCTGGGACACAGATATGTGATTATACAACTTAGTAAATCACTTAGCACCGTTAGTCTTTAACATGCAATCATTATCTACTTCGCTGATAAAACAGAGCTTCACATTCTTCACAGATATCTTAACCTATTTAAGAACTTAGTATCAATAGATTATTCAGATCTAATAGATCAAGCACTTAGCACATACATATAGATCAGATCCAACAATCTACACATCATTAGCACTAAGCATCATCAGATCTATCTATCAAGCACTCAACATATAACATATGAACATACAAAGATAAGGCACAAATAAAGATGACACAGGGTTTACATGGTTCACCCCCACCTTGGGGCTACGTCCACCAACTCTTCTTCTCTATTATTTCAGTCAAGCAGTTATAGCACCGAGCCTCAACAATTTACTCCGCATAGGACAGAAGATCTGCACAGCCCATCAAATCCTTCTTCCTCGCGTTACAACACTAAGACTTTCACAATCTATCACAACCATTTGCACTCGGCCTTGCAAGGCTCTTACAATCATGCACAAAGCATCCAAAACCATACTTGCACTTAGCATACATTCACATCACTTAGGTCTAGCACTTATCTCATTCATTACTCTAGCACTTAGTTCATCGACGCTTCTTATATTGCCTAGATACTTATTTATATATTACAAAAGTGGGCCTTAGTGTGGTTAAACCCACAGGCTGACATCCCTTTCTCATTGCATTATCCCAAAAACCCAAAAAGGGGCCCAAAGGGGGGGCGAGATATCATGATCTCTGCTTCATCTTGTGCTCCTTCTTCAACAGGCTGTCAAAGTCCCAAAATAGGTCAACATGACCAAGAAACTTCCAAAACTTGTTCAAGGGACAACATTCATAGTTCCATAGGTCATTCCTAAGTTCATAGTTCATGGGGTCACAATTCTAAAGGTCATAGTTCCATAGGTCATAGTTCCACAGGTCATAGTTTCTAAGGTCATAGTTCCAAAGGACATAGTTCTAGAGGTCAGAGTTCCATAAGTCATAGATCATAAAGTCATATTTCAACACGTCATAGTTATAGAGGTCATAGTTCCTGTGGTCATTCCATAGGTCATAGTTCCGAAGTTCAAATTTTCAAAAGGGCAATGTTCCAAAGGTCATAGTTCGACGACTCATAGTTTGTAGGGTCACATTTATAGAAGTCATAGTTCTTGGGGTCACACTTCCAAAGTTCATAGTTCCATAGGTCATTCCATAGGTCATAGTATCTGGGGTCATATTTCTAGAGTTCATAGTTCTATAGGTCATTGTTCCACATGTCATAGTTCCCAGGGTCATAGTTCCATAGATCATAGTTATTGGGGTCATTCCACTGGTCATAGTTTGAGAGTTCAAAGTTTCAAAAGGGAGTATTTCAAGAGGTCATAGTTCCTAGGGTCATTCCACATGTCATGGTTCCAAAGTTCAAAGTTCCAAATGTCATTATTCGAGAGATCATAATTCCACAGGTCATAGTTCCTAGGGACACAGTTTCAAAGGTCATAGTTACATAGGTCATAGTTCTTGGGGTCCCAGTTCTAGAGGTCAGAGTTCCTGGGATCACAGTTCCAGAGGTAATAGTTCTAGATGTAATTTCGCAGGTCATGTTTCTGGGGATCATAGTTCGAGAGGTCATTCCATAGGTCATAGTTCCAGAGGTCAAAGTTATAGAGGGCATAGTTTCAGAGGTCCTAGATCCACAAGTCATAGTTATAGAGGTCATAGATCCACATGTCATAGTTCCATAGGTCAAAGTTACAGAGGGCATAGTTCTAAAGGTCATAGTTCCATAGTTCATAGTTCTTGGGGTCACAGTATTAAAGGTCATAGTTTCACAGATCATAGTTCTTAGGGTCACATTTCCAAAGGTCATTCTATAGGTCATAGTTCCAGAGGTCAAAGTTCCAAAGGGTGTATTTCCAGAGGTCATAGTTCAACCAGTAATAGCTCCTTGGGCCACAGTTCTAGTAGAACAAAGCTATATTACAATAATATCCAATACAATATTTCTCATACCCTCTACTTCTATTTTTACTAAATCTATCTATCCAAAAGAACAATCTAGAGGAAGATCCTTCTAGAAGCTTCCTTCTAGAAGCGAAAGCTTCTATTAGGTCTTCTTACATTTGACTTATTCTTCCTTATTGATAGGCCTTATTAATATTGGCCTTTATTACCTTGAATTTTATTATTCTATATACGTGAGGGGTGAGGAAGGTTAGGTCCCTAACAACTTGTCATAGTTCCTAGGGTCATTCCACAAGTCATAGTTCTAGAGTTGAAAGTTCGAAAAGGATGTAGTTACAGAGGTCATAGTTCCTAGGGTCACAATTCATGGGGTCATAGTTCCAGAGGTCAATTTTCTAGAGGGCATAGTTCCATAGGTCATAGTTCCAGAGGTCACATTTTCACAGGTCACAGTTCTTGGGGTCACAATTCTAGAGGTCATAGTTCCATAGGTCATAGTTCTTGGAATCACGTTTCTAGAGGTCATAGTTCCATAGGGCATATTTCCAAATCTCATAGTTCCATAGGGCATAGATAAAGAGGTCATAGTTCTAGAGGTGAAAGTTCCAGAGAGTGTATTTCTAGAGGTCATAGTTCCACAGGTCATAGTTATTGGGGCCACATTTCAAGAGGTAATAGTTCCATAGATCATTCTATGGAACATAGTTCCAAAGGTCAAAGTTATAGAGGGCATAGTTTGAAAGGTCATACTTCGACAAGTCATAGTTCCACAAGTCATAGTTCCACAGGTCATAGTTCCGGAGGGCATAGTTCTAGAGGCCATAGTTCCACATGTCATAGTTCTTGGAATCATATTTCCTCGGGTCATAGTTCTAGAGTTCATAGTTCTAGAGGTCATTCCATAGGTCATAGTTACACATGTCATAGTTCCATAGGGCATAGTTCTATATGTCATAGTTCCAGAGGTGAAATTTCCATAGGGTGTAGTTCCATAGGTCATAGTTCCTGGGGCCATAGTTGCATAAGCAATAGTTCAAGAAGTCATTCTAGAGGTCATACTTCCAAAATTCAAAGTTCTGAAGGGCATAGTTCCATATGTCATAGTTATATAGGTCATAGTTCCATAGGTCATAGTTCCATAGGGCATGGTTCTAGAGCTCATAGTTCCATAGGTCATAGTTCCAGAGCTCAAATTACCATAGGGGGTAGTTCCCAAGGTCATAGTTCTTAGGGTCACATTTCTAGTGGTCATAGTTCCACATGTCATAGTTTCTAG
>JASDQU011247166.1:9286-25734 GCA_032191745.1 Picea mariana
TGGTTTAATGCAAGGGCATGGGAAAGAGAAATATGGTTAAAATTAAAGTGAAAGTTTGGTAAAAAGATGGTACTTTGGCGACCCCACAGTGATGAAGAAGAAGTTCCCAAGAAAGAAAAGAAACACCAAAAGGGAAACAAAAAGGGAAATAAAAGAAAACATATTTCTGGAACTGCTAACAAAGTTGTTGATGCTTTGAGTAGGAAATGTTTGCTTATGCAGGAGTTCAGAGTCAAAACATTAGGTTTTGATAATCTCAAGGATATGTACAGAGATGATCCATATTTGAAGGAGGCGTATGAGGCATCTGAGAATCCAATTCTCAGAGACAGAAGCTAGTGGACTAAATATATGATCCAGGATGGATTGTTATTTAGAGTTAATCAACTGTGCATTCAAAAATGCTCCATGAGGGAGAATCTGTTAAAGAAAAAACACAGTGGAGGATTGGTCGAACATTTCAATCACGATAAAATGTTCTCGAAGTTAAACAGTTCATATTTTTGGGTGGGGATGAGAACCGATGTCAAAAGATTTGTGGACAAATGCAAAATTTGTCAACACTCAATGGGGAAAAGATAGAATATAGGTTTGTATCAGTCATTACCCATACGAGAGAGGTCGTGCGATGCAGTGAGAATGGATTTTGTGTTAGGGCTGCCAAGAATGCAAAGAGGGTTTGATTCAATCTTTGTGGTGGTAGACATATTTTCAAAGATGGCACAATTTATACCATGTCAGAAAACTAGTGACGCAACTCACATTGTGAACCTGTTTTTCAAAGAAGTTGTTAGACTTCACAGCTTGCCAAGGAGCATAGTTTTAGATTGGGATACCAAGTTCATGGGACACTTCTAGAGGACTTTATGGAAGAAGTTGGGGACAAATTTTTCATTTAGCTCAGCGTATCATCCTTAGACAGATGGGCAGACAGAAGTGGTGAACAAAATCTTAGGAGATCTATTGAGAAGCCTAGTGACTGGACACCACAGTCAGTGGGATCACATTCTGCCACAGGCAGAAATTGCTTATAATGAATCGATCAACAGAAGCACAGGGCAGAGTCCATTTCAGATTGTTTATTGCATGCAGCCAAGAGGATTTTTTGAACTGAAGGATTTAGAATCGGATGAGACAAGAAGCACTAGTGTAGAGGATTTTGTAGAGGCAATGAAGTAATTTCACAATCAAGTGAAGGAGCGGTTGCATAATTCAAGCCAGGAGTACAAACGCAAAGCAGATCAACATAGGTGTCAACTTCAATTTGAAGTTAGTGATTTGATCCTTGCACACTTGAGGAAGGAGAGGTTCCCAAGGGGAATGTATAACAAGCTGAAAATGAAAAAGATTGGACCATGCAGGGTCATGAAGAAATTTGGGGCAAATGCCTATGATATTGAATTACCCGATGGGGTCGGAATTTCTACGATATTCAATATCTTGGATTTGTACCCTTACAAATTTGGAGAAGCAGGAGCAAACAAGGAGCAGATAGAGGTTCCGTGGAATAAACAAATGCCTGTAGTTGAAAAGCCACAGATGGAAAGTATACTAGATAAAAGAGTCAGTTGGAGGACCAGGAGAAAAGAGTATTTTGAATACTTGGTCAAGTGGAAGGTACATCGAGTTGAAGATGCCAGCTGGGAGAATGAAGAAGAAATTCAGAAGCATGGACGGGCAGTGCAAGAGATCATGAACAGGAGTCGATAAAGATTTTCAAGCGAGGGAGTCTGATGCAGGAGCATCGCCAGCGCAAGCGAGCGTGGGACAAGCACGGTCACATTTTTGGCACATCTTTAAAATGTTTGAAACATTTCAAAAGTTGGGATGCACAGATATTAATGTAACAATTAATAAGAGCTGCACTTGTATTGTAAAACAGATCATGAGCGATCTGCTATCATCTGTTGTAGGCAGAAGACATTTATGCATAGTTAATGTAAGTAGGTAGATTTGAAATTCTATATTTGATAGCTTTAGGAGTTGGAGGGAAAACGACTATAGACACCCTCATTGTGTATCATTTGTAAGATTATCAATTAGCAATTGTAAGCATAGAGCATAGGAGAGGAGAAGAAAAGAGTTGTGTAGAGAAGAACCCATGTACAGAAGTTCTGGATTAATACAAAGAGCTTTGATTCAGACTCATGGTGTTCAAATGCTTTCTGTGTGTACGTGCTAAATGATATGCTTATGGTCATTTTCTATTTCTATTATACACTTGTGTTTACGTTGTGTATGTTTGATTTCATGTTTAATGCTTGAAATCTACAAGAGTAAGAAAATGAGTTTCAATTGTTTCTCTACCTGAGTGAGAGAGTTCCTACAAGGAGTGCAGTGAAGTGTCCGCAAGGAGTGTGTTGAAAAAAGTTCAGATTTCATCTCTAAAAGCTCAGGAGGGATACTGTTGTTCTCATATTCCGCAGAAGTGCAGAAGAGGCATAGGAGTTGTGCAAGGCGTGCGCAGGCTAATTGAAGACTCAGAAGTTTCAACTGAGGTTGGAAGAGAAGGACTATTGTTGGAGGAGGTGCAGAGAGTCAAGGAATCAAATACTTAGGAGTATTTGAAGGATTGTCGCAAGGAGTGCGTGCAGGAGTCTTTTTGAAGACTCGAGTTTCAGAGCAAGCTCAGGAGAGTTAGCACTTACGAACTGCTCAAAGGAATACATGAATCAAACCTGTTCGATGGGACATAGAGTGGATTTGTTTCACAAAGGCCAAGTTCAGGTGAAGGAATAACTTGTTAAATTCGTAGGAGTTGCCAAGGAAGGAATGGACGGTCGGAATTCTCCGTGGAGAATTCGTGAAGTCCCGAGAGCCATCAGATTTTGCAGAGGAGCAAGGGGGGTTACGGCGAGTGTTTTCCAAAGTATAAGGTCAGGAGAGATAGGGTCATTAGATCCAAGCTAACGAGGGTCATTGGATCCCTTGTGAACTCTCATTTCGAGGTTTAGAAGTTTGAAGGGGCAGGAGAATCCATGTTAAGGATAGAGGATAGTGGAGAAGTGACAGGTGGCACATTTGTTAATGAGCAAGTCAAACCCGTGGACTTTCATTTTGGGAGTTCACGAGTAGAGAAGCCGAAATCTTAGCATTAATATTCATGAAATCGCAAAGTTTGAAACTACAAAAAGGGCGAAGGTTTGTTGTGGGGCCAGGCGTTGGCGAAGCATGTCAGAATTCGACATTTCAGCAATTCGAAGGACGAGTGGTTGGGATTCTGGTTATGAGATTCGTGAAATCGTGAAACACGAATAAAGTTGTAGGGAGAGGACACAACCAGACATTTTGGTGAATCGACATTTCGGGGTTCGGAGGTTCAAGAGATGAGAGTCTTGTATTTTGGATTCGCGAAACCACGAAGTCCGAAATCTCAATAGAGTGAGGAGCCATTGAAAAGTCAATTTTTTCCTAGCGCATCGAAATTCGGCAAATTAGGTTTCGGAGGTTGTAAGGAAAGAAATCCTTGACATCAGGGATCGCGAAATCGTGAAGTTCAAAGTTCCAAAATCGTGAAGGCGTGACCATAGTTGTTGGTCAAAAGGATCTGAGTTGGGGCCAAGTTTTTTCTTAAGTGGCCTCATTTCATAAGGACCTGTGGATACACCATTGTGTGTGTAAGGTATTTCTTGAAGAGAAACCAACGAGTCCATAAGACTTGAAGAGTAGAAGTAGAATGATTCTGTCTGCAGACCTTGACCTGAGGGTTTGGGGTCTGTACCAAATTGGTATCCAATTAAACCTACAAACTAAAATGCAAGAATGAATAATGATTGGGAGACAAAAAACTCATATTGCTACATAGTAGATGACTCGGGCTCGCTCTACAACTAGGGTTTCAACTTTTGTTTCATGCTCTACAAATCCCCCACTTCCCAGCTGAATATCTATGTTAAACTCTGATGAACCTTGCCCTGCAAGTTTGAGCGGTGCAACAACATGGCCACTAAAGAGGGGGAAGATGCCTCCTCATACCAAAACATTGGAGCAAACAACCCACATAATGAACGCACGCGCAGACTGTCATTCGAACCACCGTAGCATCTGATAGAGAAGTTCTTGCAAGACGAAATGAACGACATCACAGTAACAAACATGGATGCAAAGACCTCGCATCCAAAAGTAGCTCATGCATGGCTCCCAGGAAAATGCATTCTGCAAACCCAGACGACACCAAGATACATTATAAAAAGAAAAAGAATAGGAGAGCACACCCAAGTCATGAGTAATCATGCCCTCATAGGCGAGTTCCTAGTCCTATGGCCCTCAGAAAGAGACCTAGCTCAATGGATCAAAACTTGGTGGAACCCCAAGGGATACTACGAGCTCCAGCTGAGTTCTAGGGGATTCTTCACAGTTATATTCTACAATATGGAGGACAAAGACTATGTATTCAAAGGAGGACCCTATTTCTACAACTCGGTTCGGCTATATCTACAATTCTAGATAGAACGATTCCCTCCGAAGAAAGAGAACTTCACCTATGCTCCGGTATGTATCTGTCTCTATTCCCTACCTCAAGAAGTTTGGCTAGAAGAAATCTTGTCATGCATAGGCAATACTCTATAAAAACATGTAAAATCCTCAGAAGACACTAAGCATAAAAAATAGACCTCCTTTGCTAGAATATGTGTCTATATGGACATATCCAAAGACCTCCCAGGCTCGATAACCTTGGAATACCAAGATGCAGAGTGGGGATAGACAATAGATTATGAGAACATACCATTCAGATGTAGAAAATTCCATGAGCATGGACACCTCTTCATACACTATCCCTTCAATGCCCCCCCAAATCCAACCGAGGAAGAAAATCCAAAGGATGGATTTACCCAAGTACAGAATCGCAGAAAGCAAATGAAAAGAAAACCAACAGTAAAAAACAACTGAAAACACCCTAACACCAACTCCTTTGAAGACCTTACAAAACTACCAGAGGCAATAGCACTGGAAAACCCCCATAAAACAACAGGAGCATATGGCACCAATGATAAAGAAATCCGACAACCAAAGGAGACCCCAACCTAGGAAACCTTGCGCCATCCCCCAAACTCAGGGAAGGCACTAGATAAGGAGGAAGACACAGTCATGGAAATGAATGAACAAGACCTAGCAGAAATAGATCTCAAAATACTAGAAGAAGCTCTCAACAAGAAAGATCTACAAGCCCTACATGAAGAACAACTAAGGAATGTGCACAAAGTCTTTCTAGACTTGTGAGTAGGAGAAAACTTACGACTGGGCATAAGAGAATATCCTAACTCAGATCAAAGAAGAAACACAAAAGAGAACAAAAGGAGGGGTAGCAAATCAGTGCAACAACTCATCAAGGAAGATGAAAACTATATGATCAACTCAGGAAAGATACAACAACTCTCAGAAAGATCCTTCTCCCACCAGCCCAACTATTAAATCATGAAATTCATCACTTGGAACATCATGGGCCTCAATGGAAGATCCAAGAAAAGGATCCTCGACATCTACATTAAATCGAAATACCCGAACATCCTTCTCATCCAAGAAACAAAATGTGCAGGTTAGACTACAGAAGAGATCTTTAGAAGATGTTGGTGCAACTGCAATTCTTACCACACATAATCGAAAGGCACGACCGACAGCTTGGAAATTATTTGAAACCCAAAATTGGTCATACTCAACCAAGGCCTCTCAACACAGGGCTCCCTCACAGTGCATTAACGAGCAATTGGCTCAGATAAACATGGATGGATCACCAATGCTTATGGACCACGGAACATCTAGGAAAAAGAACTCTTCCTTCAAAACCTAGCTTACCTCATCTCCATAGCAAACAGCCAGTGATGGATATTGGGTGGAGACTTCAACATGATCCTCACTCTCGAGGAAAAGGGGGCAGGAAGAAAAGACTGGAACAAGACAAGGCAAAATTTCAGGAAATCCTAGATCTTCACAAACTCATAGACATTAAAAATGGAAATGGAACCTTCACCTAGTCAAACAAGCGAACGAGACCCCAACAAATTTCCTGCAGGCTAGATCACTTTCTACTTTTAGAGACCCTTTTGTTGGAGGGCCCACTAATCGAGTCCACAATCCTTCCTAAACCGGCCTCAGATCATCGGTCTCTTCAGCTATGGGTCAACATGATGGCCTCCCCCAAGCTCAAACCCTTCAGGTTCTAAACGTTTTTACTTTCACATCCAGACTTCTAGACCTTGGAAAAATAATGGTGGGACACAACAGAGATCTAGCAGGGAACCAAGATGTACTTCTTCCAGCAAAATCTCAAATACTTCAAGAATCAAGTGCGAAAGTGGAACAAAGAAGTATTTGGAAATATTTTTCAAGAAAGAAAACTCTTGGAACAAAAACTTGAATCCCTTCAAAATACGACCATTCAAACCAGATTCACCCCAGATCAAGAGCAGGAAGAGCAACAAATAAAACAACAATTGGAAGAGAATTGAATAAGGAAGAAATTCTTTGGAGACAAAAATCTAGAATTCAATGGCTAAAAGAAGGGGAAGAAAACACAAAATTCTTCCACTGCTCAATGATCCACAGGCGCTTCATCAACCGCATAAGCAAGCTAGAAAATGCTCAAGGCAGCACCCTGCTCACTCATTAGGACATCACTCAAGATCTCACTGATTACTGCCAGTACCTCCTCTTAGAAGCATCTGTGAACTGAGCTAAGGCAATAGGGCGACTGACAAGCAACATCCCCACACTCATCACTCCAGAGAAAAATGAAGCCCTCATGACCCCCATAAGTCAAGCTGCAGTGGATCTGGCCATACAGAAGTTACCCACAGGCAAGGCTATCGGGCCCGATGGCTTCACAACAAACTTCTTTCACTCCTATTGGCCCGTGATAAGAGAGGAAGTTTGGAAACCAGTGGAGGAATCATGCAACTCTGGCAAAGTAATCCAAGCCCTCAATGCCACCTTCCTCACCCTGATACCCAAAGAAGAGAGGGTCACCAATCCAAAAAATTTCAGACCCATATCACTCTGCAATGTGATCTACAAAATTATCACGAAAGTAATAGCTCTCAGACTCAAGCCAATCCTCCCTTTTATCATCTCCAAGGATAAATCGGGCTATGTTGAAGGAAGACAAATAATGGATAACATTATTCTGGTTCATGAGATCATCCACTCGCTCAAAATCACACGTACACCAGGTATTCTCCTCAAGCTTGACCTCTCCAAATCCTTTGACAAATTAAACTGGCACTATATAAAAGAATTCCTTACAGCTTTTGTCTTCTGCCCTAACTAGATTGACTGGATCTTGAACCTCATCTCCTCCACCTTCTTCTCAATCCTTGTCAATGGATCCCCCTCCCAACCCTTCTCCCCCTCTCAGGGAATAAGGCAAGGGGACCATCTCTCTCTCTATCTCTTTGTAATAATGGAAGAGGGCGTGGGACGTTACATAAAAACCTCCATAGAAAATGGATCTCTGCAAGGCCTCCTCCTCCATGGGCTCCAAACCACAACCTCCCACAGTCAATTTATAGAGGAAACCATTCTCATGAACACCCCCATGCCGCAAGAATCCAGCAAGCTCAATTCCATCCTGTCAAACTTTAGTGAAGCTACTGGAACCTCCTTCAACCTTGCAAAATCACTCTTTTCTTCTTCAATACCCCCAAATACGTCCAACAAAATGTTTCTTAGCTACTCTCAATACCGGTCTACTACCTACCAACTCACTACCTAGGCCTCCCCTTGTCCGACTTAGAAGCCTGAAACCTTTCATGGGACTCTCTCCTGCTCTCCATCTCCAATCGTCTTAGCAGCTAGACCTTTCTCTCTCTCAATCTTCCAGCCAGAATCACTCTCCTCAAATCAATTCTCCAAGTCATTCCCGCCTATCTTTTTTCTGCGCTTGCTTCCCCCCAATCAGTCATAAAGAAGTTATGAAATATTCAAAGAACCTTCCTTTGGCATGGCCACAACCCAGACAAGAAATGGGCTCTATTCAGCTGGGAAAAAGTCTGCAAACCCAAAGCCCTAGGGGGTCTTGGTCTCAGAGACCCTGGCAAGCTCAATAACTCTATGGGAGAAAAGATTTGGTGGAGATGGATAAAAAATCCTACAGAAATATGGGCCCATATTTTGAAACACAAATATGCACCATACATCCAACAATCACACTCAATTCGAATGCAAGATAAAATTCAAGGCTCCAGCATTTGGAATGCTGTCTGGAGGAACAAGCCACTAATCCAGGAACATGCCTTTTGGGAAATCAACAATGGTCAAAATGCCAGGTTCTGGACTGATGCTTAGCAACATTTGTCACCCCTTCAATCAGATGAAACTCTGCAACACTATGAAAACCACATACAAAACCTTGCCACAGCTAAAGTAGATGACATGTGGATAAATAATCCAAACAATCATTCTTGGAGAAACTGGAATCCACGCCTCAGAACCTTCAGATAATTGAAAACTGCAACTTGCAAAACTAGACTTAGGTGCCCACTCCTCGAAGAATTCGAGTCAGCAATGCCCCAGACATAATCAGATGGGGAATCTCACCCAACGAAAACTTTACTCTCAAAGAAGGATACACTCTACAAGAGGGTTTTCAATCCATACCAAAGGATCCCATCTTGATTGCGGTCTCGAAGTCAAAATTTTGGACAAAAAAATCCACTTTCCTCTGGTTCCTCTTATAGAACAAGATCCTAACCTGGGATAATCTTAGAAAACAAGGCTTTATTGGCCCCTTGATCTTCCATCTATGCAATAAAAATGAGGAGACCATGGAACACCTTCTCAATAGTTGCGTCGCCAATGCTGATATTTGGGATCATGCCACTCAACATCTGCGGAGAACTCATCGAGATCAGAGCAGTATCACAAACACAATCAGAAATTGGGGACCAGGACCCTACAAATGCCAAATTCTCAATAGCATCTGGCAACTCCTACCAGGCTTCATAGTTTGGCAACTTTGGAAAGAACATAATAGGATAATATTTCACTCAAAACCCTCCACCCCCACTAGCCTTTGGTCCACCATCCTCCTGAACCTTCAAGAAACCCTCCAGCTACAACCTTGGACTAAAGATGACCAACCTTCTGACCCTGCAAAACTCCTAATTCTTAACTTCTGGGGCCTAAAGCTCTCTTCAAACTTATCCCCACCCCCTCCTCCCCCCTCTTCCCTACTGACCAGTCCCTCAATCTGGTCCTCGCCCCCTCCTCGCTTCCACAAAATTAATTTCAATAGAGCTTCAAAAGGAAATCCACGCCCCTTTGGGGTGAGCATAGTAATAAGGGATACTCTTGGCAGAATACACATCATAACTACATAAAACCTTGGACATGATACCAATAACTCGACGGAGATTTGGGGCATGATTAGAGGATTCAAACTAGCCCTGGACCACAATCTCACATGTCTCATCATTGAAGGAGACTCAAAGGTTATAATTGAGCTAGCTTCCAAAATCATCAATGGCAGAAACCCGAAAAAAATCACCCCAAGCTAGCGCCTATTCGGCCTTCTATACATCTTTCAAGAATTACTAAGACCCTCTCTAACTATCATCACCTCTCACGTGAAAAGATACATAAACAAAGTGGATGAAAAACTTGCCAATGTTGGGGTGGACCTTACTTGACAAATCACCCTCACGATACCTCGATGGTCCTGGATCTCAACAATTTGGACTCAATGCTAAGGGACTACCCTCACCCGGATGGGGTGAAAAATGGCAAGAGAAGGGGATAGATGGTAGAAGCAGCTGGTGAGGAGACTTAATACCACAAGACGCCACCTCCGATGCTATTAACACCCCATGGAATACACCATAGGGGATATTAAGTCAGTGCACCTACGAAAGCCCATGGAGGAGCACTCTAGCTAGGCAACTGGTACTAGATGCTTGAACCAGTCCCGTCAGCCTTCAAAGGCGATGGGAGGAACTTCAATGGAACTAAGCAGGATTAAAATTGACCAAGGCTCCTGTTCTCTCCCGATGTTTGATAGATACCACCTCTATTATGTGCTTCCTGGCATCTTCGCTTACCTCCAGTCCGACCTCCGTATTTCCTCAGACTAACAACACCCTCATTCCCTGGTTATCACCATGCCTCGAGACAGAGGCAAGTCAAGGTGTTCCACCAAGAACAATAAATCCTTCACTCGATATAATCATCTCACAGCTTCTCATAGAGCCTTGATATCTCATTTCAGCCAACCCCATAGACCTTCCAGTAAATCTCAATCCACCCTACGCATTCTAGAAGAGGAAAACCCACCCACCTCACCCCAGACTCAAGCTCATCCTCCCTTATGCATTCCCAAATAAGAAACCATGTCCCTGACTGAGCTTTCTCCTTAGCCATCCTAGCTCACTTCGGCTTTCCCCAACATAGCAAAAGAGGAACCTCTTCTGTCACCTCAGCATTCGGGCATGAAGGTGGAAGATATTGAGCCACCTCGTCATCCTGGCCCGAGCCTGGTACAATTGCAAGGGTCCCCCGTGACTCTCAATAACTCCACCTCCCCTTACTTTCAGCTATGCTAGTGGAAAGGGGGCTGCATTGTTGAGGAGGAAACCCCCCAAGTTGGCAACTAACAAGAGATGGGAAAGACACAAGCAAGGTCAGTACTGGAGAAGGAAATGATGGGGATGATGATGGAAATGATGGTGTTGAATACACAGGCAACGTCGGTGCTAAAGAAGGAAATGACTGTACTCAAAATGGCTCACACCACACGTTTCATCTCGCAACGAAGCACTTGGAGCTTCTCTTTGACATTCGACAACGGCAGGATGAGAAAGTGCATGGACAAAGCACCATCCATTAGTGAATAGATCTTTTGTTCGAAGCACTCTTAGATGCCCCTTCTCAAGCTCAATACCCCACCTGCAGGCAGATGTTCATCCCGGCCTACACCGTTCATGGACGTCCACGTTTCCCAAAGGATTGACGTGGCCCACCCCTGTCCCTGGTTCATGTCAATTCTCATTTTCAGATTGAATAGTGATTTTTTTTTTACTCTTTTTTACAGTTTTGTAACCATCATAGAAACGGTGGCTTTGAAAGAAGTCTGCCCTAGGCTAGTTAAGGGGAATGAATCTCCTGTCAAAATTTTGATCTTTTGCTCCAATTTTTGTAAAGCGAAACTCTACCATTATAGTCATATCATCATTTGGAGCCACCTGTTCTAGTTTATCTTATGTGGCGGAATAGGTGGCTTCCAAACGATATACATATGTACACTCATGATGATATAATACAAGGTTCTCTCTCTTTATTTACAAAAAAAAACATTGCTACATAGAAGAAAAGATGTATAGATCCATAGAGAAGACGTTGGGAGTAACAAAAAAGTACCATCAACTTTATCCAACAAAAGACGACACCCTTTATTAGGTTCTATGACTTTGTTTTCGACAACATAAAGGGACTTTTTGCTTTATTTCTGGAGTGCTCTACAAAGTGGGATTGGCAAGCACTATTGACGATGTTACTGAATGAGATAAGCAACATTCTAATAGAAATTATGGAGAACCATATTCCACGGAACTGATAAATGTGGTTTATTAAATAACTAACAGATGTAATTGACATGCTAATTATTTATTTAAGAAACTCCCTATTGAGCTAGACTAGCAAGGGAAGTTTATAATAGAAGTTGTCGACAAACTGCTACATGTCCTCATGTTGGTTGGTGAAAGAAGGTGGGTGCCCTCTCTATTGGCCCAATCACATATGTTCCAATACAAAGATCTCCTAACATGTATGTGCCAACCACTCTAATCATCAATCGTTAATTGAATACCAACCTCTCACTGAGAACCATCCACATGTGTAAGCGGAGTAGTACTGTGTTCTGATTTCTAGACTATTAACTTGTGTTGAGGAAGAAGGAGTTTCCTTCCATTTGAATTTCATAGCGCCTAGAGTGTGTGTGATACCCCGAAATTTCAAATTCAAAACTTATTATTATTTTTGTTCTTTTGTTATCAACACATTGTTGATCCTAATGATCTAACTCAAAAATTATTGTTTTATTTATTATTTTATTAATAATAAAAGAGGAAGCACACGTGAAGTGGACTCTTAAAAGAAAAAATCCAATGATACAAAGAGAAGCACCATGTGACATTAGAAGGGGGAAAAAGTGGTGAATATATGTTGAGTTAACTCAACAAAAGTGAAACAAGATCTTAGGTTTTCAGGAATATGTGTAAAAATAAGATTGACAGGTGGTCAATGAGCAAAACTCAATTTGAGAGGTGGTCATTGAGTAGGAGGATCATACAAGTGTCAAATACATAGGAAAATCTTAAAAAATAAAAGATAACAAAGAGAATGGGACATCATTCTAAATAACATATGAAATATGAGAAATACTTACATGACACAAGTATATTCACATAATGCTTATAACCATATGCATTGCAACAAGTCACTTGGTTAGTTTTGGATCGATATTTAGCTCGGGGCTGACAGAGTGGGCATATGTGGCAGCTCTGATATAAGGTTGGGAGGAATGGTCCACTTGACTTTGTTTTCCCCTAAATAAATCTCAGTTACATGTTTTTCTCCATTCTCTTTTGGATTAAGTTATTATTTCTTTAGTAGTTTGTGCATAATATATTTTGATTAAATTCAATTTTAAATGTAATTTTTGAACATTGTGTTCGAATTTAGTTTCCATGCAATTTGAAGTTTATGGATAAGTTATACTTTTTTTTAATCTAATTAAATATTAGAGAATTCTACTATGTATCATTCCATTATACAAATGTCATGATAAATATGAGAGACAAATGATTATATCCATAACCAATATAGAAAGTATAAACAAAATCGTTGAACATAGAGGAAACTATATAAATGGAATATACAACCAACATGCTAGATCCAAATGATAATTTTAATGCCGTAAAGAAGTTGTAGAATATGTATAGAGTGGAAAACTACATAAATATAAATACAACCAACATGTTAGATGGAAATGATAATGCTAATTCAATGAAGATGTTCTAGAATATATACAAAAATGAAACTATATAAATGGATATACGACCAACATGCTAAATGATAAACGATAATGTTGTTTCCATGAATAAAATATTGAATGTAAAAATAAGGTTAAGAGTATAGATTATTAATAGCTAAAGGACATAAAAATAAATAGAAATATTCAGGTAGTTTTGTAACCCTCTTTATATGATAATGGAACTAAGAAAAATATATGAGCAAGGAAGGTAAAGGCCAGAACCACTCGCAACCAAAAACTAAGAAACAAATAAAAATTTCCATTGATAAATAGTTAACAGAGCTACATTATTATCGACCTGACTTTGTAAATTAACATAAGTGAAAGTCATTTTTACATGCACAATGGTTTAGTGCAATTTTAGTAAGGGTGAAAGCACTCAACAACTATAGAGTTGGAACCCAGTAACATAAATTACAAAATTGTTTATCTAGTAAGGGTGAAAGAACTCAACAATTTTTCTCCCAAGCTCCCGAATGACTGGGAAAATCCATAGCTTTGAACGTAGACATAATATATGCAAGGTTAAGTACATGTATGCAGAAAAAAACCCCAAAAGTTCAAAGAGAAGAAATGAAACTCCACAACCTTCTACACTCGAACCAGAAGGTACCCTCAATCTCCGTAAGAAAATTTCCAAAGAAAATAATGTTTGAAAACTATGCAAGGAGGTCGGGACTTACCCTCCCCACTCTCGTTCCAAGAACTCACACCTGGAAAATGTAAGGGTTTCCACAGGAGGCTGGATATGGGTGTGAAAATTGATAACACAGGGTACACCGAGCCTGGAATTAATAACTTCCAGCCACTCATGTAATACAAGACAAAAAATGATTAATGTTTCCAAAATAAATCGTAATTATCATATGATTATTGGTTTAATCCTTCAACTATTTTCACACTTGATTGGATGGGAAAAACCACTAGTAGCATGCAATGACTTTACTAGACACATAAATTAAATGAATTATTCCACCAACTTTGGTTAACAAAGAAAGGTTCCAACAAGGGTCCCCTTTGGAGTAACCAATGAAGGTTGTAATGCATAAATCATACCATAGGAATTGTAACATAAGGTGATATCCCTACCACGTTAAGTATAACATAGATTCAAATTGTTTCATGAAGACTATAACATAGGTCAAGCAAGTAAAATTTCACATGGAACTTTTAAAGGTAAATCTTCAAAGGTAAGAGATATCTTATTAATGAAATTTAGATAATTGAGTAATGTTCTTTACTTAGTTAAGAGTAAAATATTGTGGTATAAAAAAAAAATTATGGGTATGCAAAACTCTGTATCCTAAAAATTAATCCACATCGAATGCAAGTGTGTCCTATATGGAGTTGCATCTAGTTGTATTAGCATCGATTTACCATGGAGAGTCATCATAGCCATGTTACCCTGCATACGACCAGAACCAAGTTGATGTCAAATGAATGCTTTTCTTGTGCACAAATCCTTGCTAACCATATGTGTCAGGTTAAATGCTAGTCTGGATAGTTTAATTTCCTGTTTAATCGTCTTAATTGTTTTCATGGGGGAGCACGAAGGAGGATCTAAGTGGGTCGTGGAGGCACATGTCGACCAGACATGTGATATCCTATGTTCATGGGAATTGCAAGAAGCCTTTAGTGGGCACCCAAATCAGGGGAATTCTCTAAAATCATTGTCTATCATTATTTAAATCAATTATTTGTCATTCATTAAATCAAATTGCATTGATTTTGATATATTTTTCTTCATTAACTTGTCATGAAGTGATGGTATTTCATTTATCTCTAATCTTAGGAAGAATATGATTCTTGATTTTCTCTTTTTTTAAGTAAAGGTTTTTGCGACAATAATACCTTCCCATGTAATTAATATTTTTTTCTAAATCATATATTCTAACTTATAAAATAATCAACTCACTCATCATCCAACTAATTCACCATCATCTTATTTCACATCATCCAGCTAATATTTCTCACTCCTCATCCAACTAAACCACATCATCATCTTATCTCACACCATCCAACTAATATTAATATTTCTCTATGTTCTAGTATTACATTTACTCTAGTATTACGCACATATTCATATATACTTTGCTTTCAGTTTCTTTAAATCCTTATCATTGAGCTCAAATTAAAAAGAAGGTATCTCGTTATATTGTCTTTCCTCAATGAGCTTTCCTATACACATGTGAACATATTTTTCTTAAATCTTTCTTAATTTATGTGATCTCTTTCTATCTGTTGTTTTTGTATGTCAATTCTGTGATAGTAAATAATTTTTTAATATTCTTAATTTTCATTCATTTGTAATAAAACACTTTTTAAATGTTATAATAAATATATCTAAATAATCAACATTCTAATCATTAACATGAATAATCTAAAATATAGTTAGATGTAGATACTTAATTATTGTGGATGACAAAGTATTGGGTTCTTTTTATATTAATTTTAAATAGTCTCAAAATGAGGTAATGTGTATGTGGCACGAGTGTAGAAATTTGGCAAGAAAAATGCTTATAATAAAACAGTTTTGTTCATAAAATATAGTTAATATTTAAATTTGAAAAGAAAAATGTCTATGGTGAAAGAGTTTTGCTCATAAAATATAATTAATATTTATAACAATATATAGAGAAAAACAAAAAAATGATTAAATATTAATGATTATACCATTAAAATTAGCAACTTTAACTCAATAAATATTTTTGTAATTCTAACTTAAATAACATATTCACTTTCTCTAATTTAAAAATTTACCAAAGTTTAAAGTCCAACTTAAAAACATAGCATGATTTAATGAAAAAGTAATTATCATCTCAATCTAATAATTAACCTCTAAAAGTCCACGCCTTTTTAATACACATTATCAAATAAAAAATACTCTTTACAATACTCATAAAAAGGTAGGGATTCAAAATTTCCCATTAAACAATATTTACAAACCAAAAGAGATACTCTGTACAATACTCCTTGTGAAAAGGTAAGATAAAAATTTCCAATTAAACATTAAAAATTTCCAATTATTCGATTTCAAATATATTTTCCTTAACCGTGTGGATCCCATTACGCATTTATCTAAATGTTGCAATTCAGCTTAAAAAGATGCTCTTCGCTTTTAGCTGACAAAAATATAACCGTTGAAATCACGAGGCGCAAGATGGAGTATTAAAAGCCCTAATGTGTAAATGTTGCAATTCAAACTTAAAAGATGCTCTGAACGGTTAGATGACAAAAATCGAAAAGTTACCGTTGAAAACGCCAAAAGACATTGAAAAGGCTAAAAAGACACCAAAGAGAATAGCCGTTGAAATGACGAGGCACAAGATGGACTGTTAAAATATATGAATGGTTCATTGAGTTTCAACATCAGTAATTTTTTCTGCTCTGTTTTTTTTTCATCTCACATTAATGCGCGGTGGCTTCC
>JASDQU011247169.1:7983-25808 GCA_032191745.1 Picea mariana
AATCTTTATTAATAAATTAATTTTAAAATTTAGAAGATAATATTTTTATGATTTTACTTTAAACATATTTTATAATTAAAAATAATATTCTCATAATTTAATTTGTAGAAAAAATATACTTTTAATTTTTTAAAATTGTTTATTGTGAATTCATAAATTTATAACAATATAAAAGCTTGTTTATTTTTGAATTATGGTACACTTTTATAATTATGAGTGATTTTTAATCTGCTTCGAAAATGAAGACATCTAATTAGAAATTATGTTCTCAATAAAATTTACTACTTAATAATTTTTAAATCTATGCGTTTAAGTTATGTGCTTTAGTTATTGTGTTTTAAGTTTATTAATTTTTCTTATGAATATCCTACTTTTAGTGATAAAGATTTCGAGCTTTCAATGAACAAATAAATTTGTTTTCATTGTTAAACATGCGTCAGACTATTGACGAACAATTGATCATCGCTATTCCAACAACATTTTCGATGCAAACTTATGTTGGAATATCGACACAAACTGCATGTATACAACCACAAAAGTTCATCTAATTATTGAAAAACATGGAACAAAAGATCAATGTACTTTTTTCGATTGTTTGATTTACATTTGTCGATCTTTGAACATACGTTTGTCGATCTGTAAACGTATTTTTATCTAAAGAGAGTGTGAAGAACAACAAAAGTTCATCTAATGATCGACTAATATTCATGGATATATCGGTGTACTATTGTCTATTGTGTGACGTACATTTGTTTATCTTTCGACGTATGTTTGTCGAAAGAGCATCTAAAGAGAAACAAAAGTTCCTCTAATGATTGACTATGATTCATCAAAATATCAATGTACTTTTGTCGAGCGTTCAACGTATGTTTGTCGAAATACCATGTAAAGAGCATCAAAACTTATTCTAATGATCAACTAACTTTGGTTGAAAGATCGAAAAACATTTTCCCTATATCTATGAGGGTAAAACCTAGACATGTTAATCGTTCAATGATCTTTCAATGTGTGCTTGTCATTATTTTGAAAAAATATCATCACAAGATCGAAAAATGTACGTGGAAAATTCATCTGTATTTTTTGATCTTGCAATGTATGTTGGTAGAAAGTTAATTGAAAATTGTTTCGAAAGTTTGGCGAGTTATGCACAAAATTTTTAAAAAAATCCATAATTGAATACCTGGAGTCTTACGAATTTACTTGTTATTAGAAACTCATTACACATTTTCATCTCCTTGGCTCTAGAAGCCCATCATTATGGTTTTATTACTTATGTCGACGTATGCATCTATGCATATTGAAGGGTGAAACCTCATCATATTGTTGGCACTCAAATTTTTTTGGTTGACTTTGTACAAAGATCATGGCTTTATTGTTAACTACCATTTGGATTTCTAAACATACCTACAATTAATGGCATGGATAGTCATCTAACACATACACCATATCTTCTCTTTGCATTTCTTCATAGCAACCCAAGCTGAATGGTGCTTCTTATTTACTAGATCCGAAGAAAGGATCTAATCCTCGAGCCTAAGTACTTAAAAAGGTTATATGAAGACATTAATCCAGATGTCCCAACAACACAAACTTTGTAGAAATCTCTAGGAACAACCATATGTTTTATCCACTCTTTATTTTTGTGCTGATGTTTCATTTGTTATCTCTCAAACTCTACCCTAGGAAGAAAATTCCTAACTTCTATGGGAAACCCCAGAGGTACTATCAGGAAAAATACCCATTGTGACCTCAATAGATTTCCCCAAACTTCAAACTAAGGAAAACCTAGCCTATAGGGGAATCCCTATGACAACCCAATCTAAATCATTTGACTATAGAGTGAAAACGGTAAACTTAAGGTAACCTCACTTAACTAACTCAAAGGTGCAAATCCTAAAATTCTCAAGGAAATCCTAAAATTAGATCACAAAGAGCACAAAATTAGTAGTTCGAGATGTCCAAGGGGGAACATGTTTAATTAGATGTGAGCTAGTTGTAAATGTTCAAATCCAACAATATTGCAAATGGTAGAAGAGGGAAATATTGAGTGGTCAAGAGTGATGATTGAATGTTGGCGTGTGTAGTGTGTCTTACAATTTTACCCAATGTGAGGTACAGATGGAATGAAAGTCCATTAGCCATTTAGAAGATAATTTCAAAATTGTGTATATGGAAACAATCTATCATATATTATACTAGATTTATCCAGGTACAATATCTTTTGAATTTAATGTTGGTACTCATGAAATCAACCATCTCGTATTGTGCTGAAGAAATACACTTGATTATGACACCCAAAAGATGCAAATGTTATTAAGTAAATTTCAAATATGGGGTGCAAAAATGTATAGGACAACATTAACATTTGGATCTAAGGTTATCCCAAAACATGATTTATCATGTGTAATTACAAGAGAATATTCCCATAAGTTTGTTGCTTCTTGAAATAAATTTAGGACAGTGAGGACCATGTTTTAGATTCAATTTTACCAAAGATAGATGTATTTTTATAATGCCAACACATTCCCCATGAGATAGTGAAACAAATGTGCCCACATGTAAGTGATTTTTTAGAAATGAAATTAGATTACATCAAACCTCACTTATTTATGATTTCATTGTTGCAAAAAATTTAGGATAGTGAGGAAATCAACATTAAACCCAAAATTGAACTGTTGTATATATATACCAAATCATGAAGCACCAACAAAGAAATTAATCCTTTATTCAAGTGTATTTAAAGACAAACTAGGAGTGTTTTAGATTTACCTTGGAAAATCATTAAATATAGCATACATTACTCATCAAATGTACATTTACCCAATTATACAAATTGTACCATCCTACAGGACTCTAGGGTTCCATCTCTACCCACATGGGGTCGTGAGAAAAGATGAAATCCTACAAGCCTCTACAATGCAATCTATTTGAAATCTCTTACCATCAAATTTCTTTCAATCTTGTTAAGCTATGTGAGTAATAAGGTTAATATTGTAAACCTATGCGAGTAGGAAGGTTAATATTAATATTTGATATTCATACATTGTTAGTAAATGTCAGAGAGAGCCGTCTTGTAAGGGTTATTGCCTGGTGATATTTTCTGAAAGATAATTATAAAAACACAATAAATAATTTTGGGATGAAATACACTCATAATCCATTTATGAAAATTTATGCTATAAATAATTGAAAGTATCATAAGAAACTTTAGACCAATAAGGGATGCAAATATTTGACTGACTAGGTCTTCTTGTGCCTTCCAATGGCCATATGAGCCATTGATTCCCTAAACTTTAATTGACATCTATAGATATAAATATTTACTACAGCTTATTAAATAAATAGTTGATATGTAAGTGGATATGATACCAACTTCTCCAACAATCGTCTTACCTGGACATTAAAATACTCAAATACTTCGCAAAATAAAATTGCACATGTATATTTCTCACACAAATGTAAATAAAATGGTTAGAGAGTATTTGCATGGACTATATATACAACATAATGGTGCTTAGACCACAATTTTCCTTGCTCCATAACTGAAAAGTGGAGGAACAAACTTACATAGCCATTACTAGACCGTCTAGAACCAGGCGGAATAGTTGCAACATTCAAGAAAATTGATCTAGGAACACACAAAAACACTCAGAGATCAAATAGAATGGATGTATTCAAATACTTGTTGATGACTTATAGGTTTTAGTGGCACTAGAAACATATGTTAAAGAGACTTCATAAATTTAAAAAAATGAACCTAGACTCAGAATTAAAATACTTGCAAATACTAGAGGGTGAGTGAAAGCTAATGATGGTTTCTCATGATGTGTTAGTGGCAATGCAAACCTGGAAAAACAAGCTAATGTTTATCTAAAGAAAGTGTGAAGAATCACAAATTTTTTTCTAATGATCGACTAATATTCATGGATATATCGACGTACTATTGTCGATCATGCAATGTACATTTGTTGATCTTTCGACGTATGTTTGTCGAAAGAGAAACAAAAGTTCCTCTAATGATCGGCTACCATTGGTCAAAATATCAATGTACTTTTTTTGAGCATTCAACATATGTTTTTCGAAAGACTAGAAGATAATTTCAAAACAGTGTATATGGCAACAATCTATCATATAGTATACTAGATTTATCCAAGTACAATATCAATTGAATTTGATGTTGGTACTCATGAAATCAACCATCTCATATTGTGCTGAAGAAATACACTTTCTTATGACACCCAAAATATGCAAGTGTTATTAAGTAAATTTCAAATATGGGGTGCAAAAATGTCTAGGACAACATTAAAATTTTGATCCAAGGTTATCCCAAAACATGATTTATCATGTGTAATTACAACAAAATATTCACACAAGTTTGTTGCCTCTATAAATAAATTTAGGACAATGAGTACCATGTTTTAGATTCAATTTTACCAAATATAGATGTATTTTTATAATGCCAACACATTCCCTACGAGACAGTGAAACAAATGTGCCCATATGTAACTGATTTTTTAGAAAAGAAATTAGATTACATAGAAACTTGCCTATTTATGATTGTAGTGCTACAAACAATTTAGGATCATGAAGAAATCAACATTAAACCAAAAACTGAAGTGTTGTATATATATATATACCAAATCATGAAGCACCAACAAATAAATTAATCCCTTCTTCATGTGTATTTAAAGACAAGCTAGGAATGTTTTAGATTTACCTAGGAAAATAATAAAATATAGCATACATTACTCATAAAATATATATTTACCCAATCATACATATTGTACCATCCTATAGGACTCTGGGATGCCATCTCTGCCCACATGGCCTTGAGAGAAAAGATGGAATCCTACAAGCCTGGACGATGCCATCTATTCGAAATGTCTTGCCATCAAATTGCTTTCAATTTTGTTAACCTATGCCAGAAAGAATGTTAATATTGTAAACCTATATGATTAGGAAGGTAAATATTAATTTGAGATTCATAAATTGTTGGTAAATGTCAAATAGAGCCATTTTGTAAGGGTTATTGCCTGGTAATATTTTTTGAAAGATAATTATCAAAACCAAATAAATAATTTTGGGATGCACTAGATTCAGAATCCATTTATGAAAACTTATGCTATAAATAATTGCAAGTATCAAAGAAACCTTTAGAACAATAAGGGATGCAATGATTGGACTTACTAGGTCTTCCTGTACCTTCCAATGGCCATATGAACCACTGATTCCCTAAATTTTAATTGATGTCTATAGATCTAAATATTTACTACAACTTGTTCAACCAATAGTTTATATGTAAGTGGATATGATACCAACTACTCCAATGATCATCTTACCTCAACATTAAAATACTCATGCACTTTGCAAAATAAATTGCACATGTATATTTCTCACACAAATGTAAATACAATGGTTAGAGAGTATTTACATAGACTATGTATACAACATAATGATGCTTAGACAACAATTTTCCCTGCTCCATAACTGAAAAATGGAGGAACAAACTTACATAGCCATTACTAGATCCTATAGAACCAGGTGGAATAGTTGTTACATTCAAGAAAATTGATCTAGGAACACACAAAAACACTTAGAGCTCAAATAGAAGGGATGTCTTCAAATACTTGTTGATAACTTATAGGTTTTAGTGGCAATATAAGCATATGTCGAAGAGACTTCATAACTTACTCTAAAAAAATCGACCTAGACTCATAATTAAAATACTTGCAAATACTAGAGGGTGAGTGAATGCTAATGATGGTCTCTCATGATGTGTGTGTGGCAATGCAAACCTGGAAAAAAAACAATTTGTTAAGATGGAGGGATTATTCAAGGCAATTTTACAATGGATTTGAATATGGTGTAAGAAGATGAAATGTGGAAAATTGTATTAGATTTCCAAATATACAACTTGTATTCAAAGAAATTGTCAATAACTATGTTAAATTTTATTTTTTCTAACAATTTGATATCTTCTTTTTCCAACAAAATATAAGGTATATGTTTTTGTTTGTGTAGGTTTTGAGTACCTTAATGATGGAATTTCATTCCAAAAACTTGTGTAACTGTATATAAACTGTTGTTCTTGTGTGATGTATTTTTTTGAAATTTATAATATTAATTTTATACTTATGAAATTTCGTTATGCTACTTGTTTTGGATTTTATGCATGCGGACCAAATTGGCCACATGTCCCTAGATTGCTTGGGGAGGCAAGTTTCAATGCATGATCAAACTCAAACTAGGACTCGGATGGATGAACCGTCAGTTGCATTGGATCCAAAGCACTAGGTTTAAGATATTAATGTGCATCTGCTATCATTTTTTTGACTAGAAAATTGTTTGTTGGAGTATCTCTAGTACTAGGGTTTTCTCAGTCCTTATTATATATGTTTGAAAATTTAATACCTTGTTAGGATAGAGATGGCATGGAAAGTAGAGGCATGGTGATGCAGGAGCATCGCGACTCTCAAAGCAAGCGTGGAGCCAGCGCATGTGTTTTTGAACACATGGCATATAATCTTGATAACTTTTTGAATTTGCATTCAAGATGAAGCGCCATATCCTTCGATAAAACATTTATGAAGGAGAACCTATTGTATTATATCATACCTCGAGCTTTACGCTCTTGTCTGAAGTAGATAGGAGGCATTTATTTTAGTTAATGCAGGTAGATAGATTTTTAAGTCTAGATTAGAGAGTTTTAGATTTCAAGAGGGAAAATGGAATATAGACACCCTCCTTTGTATCATTGTATTATGATCATTCATTATCAAATAGAAGCAAGAAGAGAAGAGCAAGCAGAGAACTTGTGGAGAACACCCATGTACAGATTGAATTAATAGAAGAGAGATTTTGATTCAATTTCATGACTGGTGTTGTTTCTCTGTGTATGTTGTTTAAGTGCTCATGAATGTTTTTCTTTCTGTCATACATTTGCTTTGATGTGCTGTGTATGTGGTTTCATAGTTAAATTGAAATCTATGAGAGTGAGAAATTAGTTTCAATTGTTTCTCTATTCTGAGCCAAGAGATTCCTGCATAGAGTGCAGTGGAATTTGTCTGCAAGGAGTGCATGACTGCAAGGTTCAGATAGAGGTGACTTTTGTTCTAAGTTATCAGGAGTGCAGGTTAGGCATCAAAACCGCATAAGGTGTGCACAGGCTAGAAGAAGTCTCAGTTGTGAATCTGAGCAGAGAGCTAAGGACTATTGTTGCAGGAAGTGCACAGTGTCTGAAGGATTCGATGCTTGAGAAGTTGTTGAACGCCGAGCGCAAGGAGAGCGCATACATTCTTCTGAAGGAGCCAGAGTAAATTAAGCTCAAGAGGAATAGAACCTTTGTGATATCATTGGAAAAGAGCCCAAAGAATTTGTGTTGAGGAAAGTCTAGAGTGGGAGCTGCAAGCGCAGTCTTGGAGAGTACGTCTCGGTAGGAGTACTTAGTCGTTTCAAGGAAGCATCAAGGAGGAAGAGTCGACGGTTAGGATTCACAGGAGAGATCGGCGAAGTCTCGACAACCGCTAGATCATGAGGAGAGTTGCGCAGGATTTAAGCGTGGGCGCACGGGAAGGAGAGTCATCGGGACTCGACTCATCGGGATATCAGGGTTTCCGTGGTCGTGGGACTCTTATATGACTAAATCGCGATTAGCGATTTCTCGAGAATAACAGGGCCGTTGATCCCAGCGGAGATACGTGGCACAAGATCCCGGAGAGTTGGTGTCGAAAGAATCATGGAGGAATAGAGAAACTTCGAGCTACGAAGGGTCCCACTGGTATAGTGGTTAGAGTTGACAGGTGTCACGCATATCGGGGTTCGGGACTTGAAAGGTCCTGTGGATCGTGGCAATAGAAATCACAAATTCTCGAAATGCGATTTCCCGATTTATTCGGAAGGCGTGGGGTCCAGACGATAGCTCATAGGACAGGTGGCATCGCATATCAGCACTCGGGGAATTGTGAGGTGAGTTTTTCGGGACCTCATGAATACCGATCTCCCAACGGGAAAATTCTCAACGAGGAGCGAGGCAGCTATGAGAAAATAGTCATCGGGGTTCGGGGAATTGAAAGACCCAATCTCGTGAGTGTCGAACACGCGATATTGCGAGTTTTGATTTCCCGATAAAGGCAGGGGAGATCACCAGGAGAATCCTATGGGTGCAGAAAAGTCCCGATATGGGATTTAAAGAGGGATATAGATCTTCGGGCCAAAGGTAGAGAAGGTCCTGGTGGAAGCAGGGCGCGCAGGTGGCACGTGCTGCATCAGAGTGGTATCAGAGTGGGAAGTGTTTGCTTTCTGTAGCAGAGAAGAGAGGGAGAAGAATTCAACATGCCACTGAAAAGAGAAATACAATCGCCTGATCAGGAGGACAGGGATGCGCGAAGAAGAGGAAGTTCGACAGGGAATTCAGAAATAGAGCACTAGATGAGAGATCTCCGAGCAAGTCTTGAGGAGATGGAGACAGCGCAGAGACGCGGAGCTGGTGCAAGGGATCTTAGAAATTCTAAGGTTGAAGAAGAAGATGGACATGAAGAAGAAGTCACAGCAGAGGATGCATCAACGGAGCGATTGATAAAAGCCATTTCCAGGATGAGTTCCAAGACCAATATGGACATTCCAGCGTATGAAGGAAGCCTGGATGCAGAAGAGTTGCTGGACTGGAACAGAGCTCTTGATACCTACTTCAACTATGAGGATATAGAAGAGGATAAGAAGGTAAGGCATGATGTCACTAAGTTGAAGGGACATGCAGCATTATGGTGGGACGAGCTACAGGCGGATAGACGTTCCAAAGGAAAACAGAATATTAAGAGCTGGGATCGGATGATTGCTAAGATGAAAGTGAAATTCATCCCCAGGGATTATCATATCACACTGTTCAGGTGAATGCATAACCTGAGACAGAAGTTGATGACGGTGAAGGAGTACACCGAAGAATTTTACAGACTCAGTATCAGGGCAGGTCATCGGGAGAGCGATGATGAGAAGGTGGTGAGATACCTGAATGGTTTGAGATATGACATTCAGGATGAACTAAGCATGGTAACTATTAGAACGGTTGAGGACACTTACCATATGGCTCTGAAAGCCGAGTTGAAACTGAGGCTAAAGCAGGGTCAGCGAGGGCGAGGTCGGAGTCATCCCAGAGGCAAGGCAATTGCCCAAGATAAATATCAAAAGCCCAAGGAGGAATGGAAGAAATCTCAGGGTAAAATTGAGAGAGGTGGAACCTCACAGCGAGGACAACAATATGCTGAGCCGAGGAGACAGCATATAGAGAAGGGTGGTGGATATGCTGACGTGAACAGTTTTCCTCATACCAGAGGTAGGGGAAGAGGCAGAGGAGGAATCATCACATGTTTTACGTGTGAGAAAGACGGACATAAATCCGTTGATTGTCTAGACAGGAAACCAGACAGAGGAGAAGCTCACATCGTTGAATCACAGAGGCGTGATGTTGAGAATGAAGACACCAGAAGTGGGACGTCGCTAACGATGCATAAAGTTCTTTTAACGCTTGAGAAAGAGGTGGAGGACACAGCTCAGAGAACCAGACTGTTCAGGACCACGTGCAAGACTAAGGGATGGAAATGCAAGGTCATTGTGGACAGTGGGAGCATAGACAATCTAGTTTCAACCGAGATGGTGGAGAAATTGGAGCTAGAAACGACTGATCACCCGAGTCCATACAAGGTTTCATGGATGCAGAAGGGACATCAGGTGAGTTTCACTAAACAATGTTTAGTTGATTTCAAAATGGGTGAATATAAGGATAAATTCCTATGTGATGTTATTCCCATGGATGTATGTCATGTATTGCAGGGTAGACCATGGCAATATGACAGAAATGTTGTTCATGATGGGAGGATGAACACATATACTTTGGAGAAGGATGGGAGGACACACAGATTTCTTCCGATAAAGGATAAGGAAATAAAGCCAGAAGTAAGCAGTACCATACTTCTCATGAGTGGGAAGGAACTTCTCACAGAGATGGAGAAGAAGGAAGATCCACAATTCTTTGTGATCAGGAAACCGAGAATTGTCCTAACTAGCACAAGAGTGGACGACTTACCAGATGAGATTCAGGAACTGCTGGGAGAGTTCGATGATATCATCGTGGACGAACTACCTCATTCGTTGCCACCGGTGCAGAGTGTAAGTAACCACATCGACCTCATACCAGGAGCAAGTTTGCCAAATAAGGCGGCGTACAGATTGATGCCACAGGAAAATGAGGAAGTCAAGAGGCAGGTACAGGAGCTGCTGGACAAAGGACTGGTCAGAGAGAGTCTGAGTCCGTGTGCTATTCCAATAGTACTCAGTCCGAAGAAGGATGGAGGTTGGAGAATGTGTACAGACTCCAGAGCGATAAACAAAATCACCATTAGGTATAGATTTCCACTGCCGAGAATGGATGATCTGATGGATTGCCTGAGTGGGGAAATTATTTTTCAAAGATAGATTTGAAGAGGGGATATCATTAGATTCGCATGAGAGAGGGTGATGAATGGAAAACAGGATTCAAGACAAACGAAGGTTTGTATGAATGGCTGGTCATGTCGTTTGGCTTGACAAATGCGTCGAGTACATTCATGAGGCTGATGAATGAAGTCCTGAGGGAATTCATCGGGAAGTTTGTAGTTGTATATCTGGATGACATACTGGTGTTCAGTAATACAAAAGCTGAACATTTGAAGCATTTGGCCATTGTGATGAGAAGACTGCAGCAGGAGAAGCTGTTGGTCAACATGAAGAAGTGTTCCTTCATGAAGACAGAGCTCATTTATTTGGGTTTTGTTATTTCAGCAAATGAGTTGAAGATGGATCCAGAGAAAGTGGAAGTGATCAAGAATTGGCCATCACCCAGGAATGTTTTCGAGGTGAGGATTTTCCATGGTTTGGCTAGTTTCTACCAAAAATTCATCATGAATTTCAGTGGAATTAGCACAGCAATGATGGACACTGTGAAAAAATGACATAAAGTTTTTCATTGGATAGCAGAGGCTGAAAAGAGCTTCAATCTGTTGAAGTGAAAGATCACAGAGCAACCAATGTTGGTGTTGCCTGACTTTCAGAAGACATTTCAGGTGAAATGTGATGCCAGTGGATATGCCATAGGAGCGGTCTTGAGTCAGGAAGATAGGCCGGTTGCATATTATAGTGAGAAGTTGGATGAAGCAAAGATGAAATACTCCACGTATGATAAAGATTTTTATGCCATCATACAAGCATTAAAGAAGTGGAGGCATTACTTGATACCCAAGGAATTTGTGTTGTACATCGATAATCATGCATTGCAGTTTTTGAGTCAACAGGAGAAGTTGAACCAGAAGCATGCAAAATGGGTAGAGTATATGCAAAATTTCACATTTGTAATTAAGCACATTTCAGGGACTGCTAACAAAGTGGGTGATGCTTTGATCAGGAAATGTTTGTTGTTGTAGGAGTTCCGAGTCAAAACATTAGGTTTTGAAAACCTGAGGGACATGTATGCTGGAGATGCAGATTTCGGGGAAGCTTATGAAGTAGCCGAGAACCCAGTTCTCAGGGATCGGAGCCCATGGATAGACTACATGATCCAGGAGGGATTGTTGTTCAGGGGCAATCAGTTGTGCATTCCAAATTGCTCCATGAGGGAGAATTTGTTAAAAGAAAAACACAGTGGTGGATTAGAAGGTCACTTTGGTCATGACAAAACATTCGGGAAGCTGAGAGAATCGTATTTTTTGCCAGGCATGTGAGCAGATGTCAAGAGGTTTGTTGAAAGGTGTCAAATTTGTCAACATTCAAAAGGGAGAAAACAAAATGCAGGGTTTTATCAGCCATTGCCCATACCCGAGAGGCCATGGGAGGCAATTAGCATGGATTTTGTATTGGGTTTGTCGAGGACATAGAGAGGGGTTGATTCCATCTTTGTGGTGGTGGACAGGTTCTCAAAGATGGTGCACTTCATTGCATGCCAAAAGACCAGCGATGTGACCCACATTGCAAACTTGTTTTTCAGAGAGGTTGTTAGACTACATGGATTGCCGAGAAGCATAGTCTCGGACAGGGATACCAAATTTATAGTTCATTTTTGGAGGAAACTATGGAAAAAGCTAGGGACTAATTTGGCATTCAGTTCTGCGTATCATCCGCAGAAAGATGGACAGATAGAGGTGGTCAACAAAAGTCTTGGAGATTTGTTGAGGAGCTTGGTGACAGAGCACCATAGCAGCTGGGACAACATATTGCCATAGGCAGAGTTTGCGTACAATGATTCTGTGAATTGGAGTACAGGCAAAAGCCCATTCGATATTGTGTATGGGACACAACCGAGGGGAGTTTTAGAACTCAGGGAGTCAGAATATACTGCGACTAGCAACGCAAGTGTAGAAGAGTTAGCTGAGGCAATGAAAGAACTTCACGGTAAGGTGAAGCAGCGGCTGATAGAATCAAATAAGGAGTTCAAATGCAGAGCAGATCAGCATCGGAGACAACTTCAGTTCAAAGTTGGCGATCTTGTTCTTTCACACTTGAGGAAAGAATGGTTTCCAAGAGGAACATATAACAAGCTGAAGATGAAAAAGATTGGGCCATGCAGAGTCCTGAAGAAATTTGGAGAGAACGCTTATGAAATTGAGTTACCGGATGACATCGGGATATCTCCAATTTTCAATGTTTCGGATTTATACCCATACAGGGCTAATGAAGTAGAGGCTAGAACTGAGGAACTAGTGATCCAGTGGCAGAAGTAATTACCAGTGGAAGAAAATCTGCAGATGGAGTGCATACTGGACAAACGAGTGGGAAAGAAGACCAGACGAAAGCAGTATTTCGAGTACCTGGTGAAATGGAAGAATCACCCAGCCGAAGATGCTAGCTGGGAGAATGAAGTAGTGATACAGAAGCATGGACAGACTGTGCAGGAGCTCATGGACAGGAGCCCACGAAAATTTTCAAGCCGAGGAGTATGATGCAGGAGCATCACGACTCTCAAAGTAAGCGTGGAGCCAGCACATGTGTTTTTGAACACATGACATATAAGCTTGATAACTTTTTGAATTTGCATTCAATATGAAGCGCCATATTCTTCGATAAAACTTTTATGAAGGAGCACCTATTGTATTATATCAGACCTCGAGCCTTACGCTCTTGTCTGAAGTAGATAGGAGGCATTTATTTTAGTTAATGCAGGTAGATAGATTTTTAAGTCTAGATTAGACAGTTTTAGTTTTCGAGAGGGAAAACAGAATATAGACACCCTCCTTTGTATCATTGTATTATGATCATTCATTATCAAACAGAAGCAAGAAGAGAAGAGCAAGCAGATAACTTGTGGAGAACACCCATGTACAGATTGAATTAATAGANAGAGGTGACTTTTGTTCTAAGTTCTCAGGAGTGCAGGTTAGGCATCAAAACTCCGTAAGGCGTGCGCAGGCTAGAAGAAGTCTTAGTTGTGAATCTGAGTAGAGAGCTAAGGACTGTTGTTGCAGGAAGTGCACAAAGTCTGAAGGACTTGACGCTTGAGAAGTTGTTGAACGCCGAGCGCAAGGAGTGCGCATACATTCTTTTGAAGGAGCCAGAGTAAATTAAGGTCAAGAGGAATAGAACCTTTATGATATCATTGGAAAAGAGCCCAAATAATTTGTGTTGAGGAAAGTCTCGAGTGGGAGCTACAAGCGCAGTCTTGGAGAGCAAGTCTCAGCAAGAGTACTTAGTCGTTTCAAGGAAGCATCAAGCACGAGGAGTCGATGGTTAGGATTCATAGGATAGATCGACGAAGTCCCGACAACCGCTAGATCATGAGGAGAGTTGCGCAGGATTTAAGCATGGGTGCACGGGAAGGAGAGTCATTGGGACTCGACTCATCGGGATATCGGGGTTTCCGTGGTCGTGGGACTCTTATATGACGAAATCGTGATTAGCGATTTCTCGAGAAGAACAGGTCCGTTGATCCCAGTGGAGATACGTGGCACAAGATCCTGGAGAGTCGGGGTTCGACACTTCAGAATTCTTGGTGTCGAAAGAATCACGGAGGAATAACGAAAATCCGAGCTGCGAAGGGTCCCACTGCTATAGTGGTTCGGGTTGACAGGTGTTTCACATATCGAGGTTTGGGACTTGAAATGTCCTTTGGATCATGGCAATAGAAATCACGAATTCTTGAAACATGATTTCTCGATTTATTCGGAAGGCGTGGGGTCCAGACGAAAGCTTAGAGGACAGCTGGCATCGCATATCGACACTCGGGGAATTGTGAGGTGAGTGTTTTGGGACCTCGTGAATACCGATCTCACGACAGGAAAATTCCCGATGAGGAGCGAGGCGGCCATGAGAAAATAGTCATCGGGGTTCGTGGACTTGAAAGACCCGATCTCGTGAGTGCCGAACTCGCGATCTTGCGAGTTCCAATTTCCCGATAAAGGAAGGGGAGATCACCAAGAGAATCCTGTGGGTGCAGAAAAGTCTCGATACGGGATTTAAAGAGGGATACAGATCTTCGGGCCAAAGGTAGAGAAGGACCTGGTGGAAGCAGGACGCGCGGGTGGCACGTGCTACATCACATGGAAAAACATGGAATTTAAAGGTATTAAAATTGAAGGCATGACATGACAAGGCATGGAAAGTGAAGGCATGGAAAGGAAAGGCAAGGCAAGGAAAGGCATGAAAGGGCATCGCAAGGAAAGGGAAGGAAAGAAAAGGCAAGGTATAGAAAGAAAAGAAAACACATGGAAAGGAAAGGAATATAATGGCATGGTAAGGAAATGAAATCCATGGAAATGAAAGGAAAACCATGGAAAGGCAAGGCAAGGCATCACAAGGCATGGAAAGTGAAGGAAAGGAATGTCAAGGAATGTAAAGGGAAGGCACATGGCATGGAATGGCAAGGCAGGGAAAGGCATGGAAAGGAAATGAAACGAACAAAAGGAAAGGAAAGGAGATGAAAGGAAGGAAATGGAAAGGCATGAAAATACAATCCAAGTGAAGGTAAGGGATGGCATGACATGGAAAGTGAAGGAAAGTGAAGGCATGACAAGTGAAGGAAAGGAAAGTGAAGACATGGAAAGTGAAGGCAAGGCAAGTGAACACATGGAAAGTGAAGGCATGGAAAGTGAAGGAAATAAAAGGAAATAGAAGTGAAGGCATGGGAAGTGAAGGAAAGGTAAGGAAAGTGAAGGCAAGGAAAATAAAGGCATGGTGAGACATGGCAAGGAAAGTCAAGGAATGTAAAGAAAATGCAAGGCAAGGCACGTGAAGGAAAGGAAAGGAATAGCATGGAAACACAAGGAATGACATGGCATGGTGTGACAGGGCAAGGAAAGGCATGTCCTAACAAGGAAAGTAAAGGCATGGAAATACAAGAATACCATAACAACCATAAAATGAATCCAAAATTATTCCTTTTACATACCTATGGTCATTCAATTATACTATCATGATCACTTCTAATATTGATGGTATTCATTAACTTCTCATGCTCAGAGTAAAACAAGAAGTATCATACATTTGATGAGTTATTACTTAGCATTGTTTATTGTTGGAGGTTTGTACCAGTAACCAAGTTTGTAAAGTGGTATATGACTTGACCTGGTTTATAATATTGAAATAAATAACCACATTTTTTTATTGTTCTTTCATCCCGTGTTATATATTCTCCTTTAATAAGCTTTGACCCATTCAGAAATTCAACACCTTCAGAGTTTGTCACTGATCGCACAAGGGTATGCTTACCCTATAAGCATCGTTCCAAGCAATAAGTAGTGCCCCATTCATTTTTTCTTAGGGAAACCACTGTGTATATGTTCCTTACAAAAAATTGAGTACCGAAATGTGATTCCACTAAATGAAAAAAGATTAAAACATTGATGTTAATTATTCAAAATTTAATAGAAGGATTCAATGAACCTAGCAGTACAAGATCTAAGACATGATCATAATTTGTTGAAAGAATTGATTGGTCCTCCTCCAACTAGAATAATTTCATAGTTATATATTTACTAGTGGGGAGTGATACACGATCCCATCTATTGACCCAATATGTCGATTCATAGTCATCCAATTATTTACTACTACATGGACCACAAAAGAAAGAGAGTTTTCTCATACATACTTCAACTAGTAAATTGTCTAATGTTCTAATTGAATGAAATCCACGAGTTCTCTAGATTGTTTTTAATTCATACCACTATGATCGATATACATAGACACCTCCAAAAAATATCTATGTACATGTCCTTTCCCATGTGATTAGTCTTCAGGGGTTCTTGTTTCCTCTGCCGTTACTGAAGAACACCTTTCAACAATGGATTTCATAGATTGAATGAGGGAAGTATTTTTCAGCTTCATTTATTTCCTGCATAATTCTCTTTTATGCATGCACCTGCTTCATCATGCTCCCCTTTCCCATGATTGGACACAAAATAGTTCAAAATGTGTGGTATGTTGAGTTTTTTGTGCAACATACAGAACTATTGAAATACACAACCATTTGTGAACTGACATGCTCAAACACCTCACCAAACACAATGTGAAGATCCATATGTATTTTCTTCTCCTTAAGGTGATTGTTAAACCACTGAAATAAATTATGTATGTAAGCTTAGTCATGGCACTGATCATCGCTTATGTAGAAGTGATACTCCTTCAATATAACTTTGTTTTCCTTGTTACTATCTGGCCCATGCATTTATGTAATATGGACCATTATGTTAACTTGATCTGAGTGATACTATTAGCTTTAAATCTCATTTTTCATTTGAACATTGTAGTTGTCATCAAAGCCAACCATTGATAGCAAAATACAAACAAGAAATGTATTTTTGCATATTTTAAAATGATTGTCTTGCCATCGAGTCACATGCACATGTTGAACATATTTTCATTTATTTTTTATGAAGTCCTTCATGAAGTCAGATAATCATACATGAAAAGTCACCAATTGTATTTTTTTTTCTTTATTGTCCTCCATCAATATCATAGGTGAATGTTCATATCATTAAAATATCATTATTAAAGAATAGGTATAGGCATACTTCACTTAGGGCATGGGTTTGGAGGGGGTTATTCCTAGGCTTAGATGGAGATGGGGGGGTCTAGGTCATGTTCTAGGTATAGTTCATGGTATAGATCATGTTCATGTTCATATAAGTACTCCATTGGAAGGCATTGACCGCTGCTCGGTACTCTGCTTTTGTTGAAGAAAGTGCAATGGCATGTTGTTTCCTATAGGCCCAAGTGACAGGTCCTAAACCAAGGCTGAAAACATAACCTGCAGTAGACTTCCAATCATCAGGGTCACCAGCCCAATATGAATCATTGAAACCAACCAATAAGGGAGTCCCCCCTGAACTGTAATGTATCCCAAACTGAATAGTACCACGAACATAGCGAAGTATCCTTTTAGCTGCTTTCCAATGGCTTTCATGGGGTGTTTGCATATATCGGGCAACAAGACCAATAGAAAAGGAAAGATTGGGATGGGTATGAGTCAAGTATAAGAGGCTACCAACTAACTGATGATACAGGGTGGCATCAACTTCAAGAGAAGTACAAGTGGTAGAAATCTTGACTCCAGACTGAAAGGGAGAAGGGGTTGGTTTACAATCATCCATGTGAAAGCGATGAAGAAGGTCACAAGCATACTTAGACTGCGAAAGAAAAATTCCTTCATTAGTTTCCAAAACTTGGAGACCAAGGAAATAGTGCAAAAAACCTAAGTCTGTCATTTCAAATTTCTTCTTATGGCTGGTTTTCACATGGTTTAAAAGTTTTGAGTCACTACCAGTAAGGATAAGGTCATCAACATAAAGGACAAGAATGATGAGATGGCTTCG
>JASDQU011247171.1:9518-24283 GCA_032191745.1 Picea mariana
CATTACCCACAAGTACTTTCACAAAAATGAGAAGGTTGACTCATGATGAGACCCCCTTTCCCTTGGCCATGCAACCAAGAGTCACTGCAATGGCGTGGTAACCAGTTGGTGGCAATGTCATACTGCTAGGTACTCATGGATCTATTAGGTTGGCTCGTGATGAGACCCCCTATCCTCTATTTAGGTCTTGTTTTATTATTTTTCTAGGTCCCTCTTGTTTCTTGTTGAGAAACCTTTTATTTCTTTCTCGGGGATCCCTGGGCGAAGCATATCGAGGTTTTATTTTTTAGGCTTTTATCTTTTTACCAGCTTGCTTTTACCTTTTGGGCCTTTAGCTCCTTCTTCCCACAAGATAAGGTGCAGTCCTAAAAAATAGGTCAACCACATGCCGGAACAAGTGGAATGGGATAAGTGAGCAGGAAACAAGATGTAAAAGTGGTGCTATGATGGGAGTGAATGATGGCTTTTCATAAATCCCCCCAGTGGCAAACCAAAACCTACAGACACAAGCTTGTTAGGGCACCCTGTCAATTCCCCCAAAAATGATCAAGTGGGCAAGTGTAATATCCAAGCAGTTGTTAGAAATAAAAGGAATCAGATGCATACATTCAATGGTTTTGATGATCAAAGTGACACATACCACGATACCTAGACTAATTACCTCATGGAGCAATAACCTTCTCTGACACAGGACCAAACCGATGGTGATGGATGTTGTTGCTGCTGACAAGAAAAAGATGATGGAAGAAAGAAAAGGTGGGCCCTCCAGGGCCATGCTAAAGTCAATCCTCCCCTCGGTACTCCATGTCTAGGACTTGTGGGCCTCAAGACATGATCTCCTAGTTATCCCTAAAAGTGGGGGATAACAGAATGCACTTAAGAAATTATTTGAGGCGAAGAATGAAAACCAGAATATGGCCTTGAAGGATAAGCTACATGATACCAAGATGGGTAAGGGAGAGAGCAGGTCTTCTTATCTTACCTGGGTAGCTCAAGTGAAAGATGAGTTGGCTGCAGTTGGGGAGGTCATATCGGATTCAGAGTTGGTGAGGATAGCCTTGAAAGGATTCACTAAGGAATGGGAAGTCTTCATGAAGTGTGTGGTGGGTTGTGAGCATCTTCCAGATTGGATCAGACTGTGGGACGATTTCACTCCAAAGGAGATCCGGGAAGGATCTCAGAGCAGTGGATAGAAAATAGATGGAGCTGATGAGAATGTTGCTCTTGCTACAAAGAGAAAGAAGAAAGGAAGTTTTGGGAAGGACTTGAGTAAAGTCAGATGTTATTGTTGTAACCAGTTGGGGCAAATTTCTTCTCATTTTCTTGAGAGGAAGAAAAATAAGAAGGAATAGAAGGAGCCTGAGACAACTGCTACAATAGCCATGGAGGAATTTTCTTCCAAGTATGACAGGGAATTTTCTTTGGTTACTCTAGTATCCAATGTCGGTAGTGGAGGATTTGGGGGTGATATCAGATGGATTGTTGACAGTGGAGCCTCTTGTGACATGACGGGAATCTGACAAGTATTCCTTATTATCATAGAGACAGGTCCCAACTGACTGGTGGAGAGTGAAGGAGGTATGGTGCGAGTTGTACGTGGAGTTGGAAAGGTTAGATTTTGACTCGAGTATGGAGGATTCCTAGAGCTTGATGGAGTTCTCTTTGTTCCAGGGTTGAGAGTTAACTTGCTCTCAGTCTCAGCCTTGGAGGATGTTGGATATTGTACATTGTTCAAGAGGGGACATGTATTTATCTACATGGAGGGAGTGGACTCGGTGGAACCACAACTGATTGGTGATCAGGTGGGTAGGTTGTACATGTTGCGAGGACAACCTTCTGGATATGATTTAGCGTCGGATGAGGAGAAAGAGGCTCCTGAGACTACGGTAGGCCCAAGGATTCAGTATTGCATTCCAAGAGAATAGAGGGAGTCTCTTTTGAGCACCGGCAGGAGGATTAGCTTCTGTGATCGAACTGATGCTCAAGGTGGAGTGGATTCTCCTAGGAGTTCAGGGTTCAGAGTGGTTGTCAGGAGAAGATCTTCTAGTTCGAGTTATGTGCAGGTGTTGAGGATGGTTCCAAGTTCATGTTGAAATATTGTAACTACAAAGAGTATTCTATTTATTATTGATGTATTATTCATTAGATCAATCCCCTTTTGTGGANGTTAGATTTTGACTCGAGTATGGAGGATTCCTAGAGCTTGATGGAGTTCTCTTTGTTCCAGGGTTGAGAGTTAACTTGCTCTCAGTCTCAGCCTTGGAGGATGTTGGATATTGTACATTGTTCAAGAGGGGACATGTATTTATCTACATGGAGGGAGTGGACTCAGTGGAACCACAGCTGATTGGTGATCAGGTGGGCAGGTTGTACATGTTGCGAGGACAACCTTCTGGATATGATTTAGCGTCGGATGAGGAGAAAGAGGCTCCTGAGACTACGGTAGGCCCAAGGATTCAGTATTGCATTCCAAGAGAATAGAAGGAGTCTCTTTTGAGCACCGGCAGGAGGCTCAGCTTCTGTGATCGAACTGATGCTCAAGGTGGAGTGGATTCTCCTAGGAGTTCATGGTTCAGAGTGGTTGTCAGGAGAAGATCTTCTAGTTCAAGTTATGTGCAGGTGTTGAGGATGGCTCCAAGTTCATGTTGAAATATTGTAACTACAAAGAGTATTCTATTTATTATTGATGTATTATTCATTAGATCAATCCCCTTTTGTGGATTGATCATGTTGGGTATTGTAAATGACCAAATCCCCTTTTGCAGATTGGTAAAACCCTAATTGTAATAGGTTAAATGAGAAGTCATCCCCAGAATATATTAAAGTGGTTATAAGTTTAGCCACCAAGAATAAGAAGTCGGCCCTGCCAGTGAAAAGACACCTCAGTTCAGCGCCTGCCAGATTGTATAAATAAGAGAGGCTAGTGCCTCATTTGTTCACTCACTCACTTGTTCATCAGAGAACAAGTTCAGAGCTGTAGTTGGAGAAGAAGGAAGAGAGAGAGAGGCGCATTCTTGGGAGAGGACTTTCTGTATTGTTTGAGTTATCTCTTGGCATTGTATTGGCTNAGGATAAATGATGTGTCTCTTGTGATTGTGTATTTCTCAGTGATCCTATCTATGCTATGGTTATCTAGTAAATTGAAAAGAAACCTAATAATAGCTTAAACCTTAACAGTTCAGAGGGAGCTCTTACTCAGCACAGTGTGATGGGACCAGAAGATGGAGATGGCAGCAAGTACATCCCTTGCTAAGAGGGAGTGTTAGTGTTTTAGCTCAGGAGGTACTCTGCATGTTTGTCTTGTATGCAGAAGTAACCTTGTACCTACACTACTAGACACTTGACTTTGTAATGGGCTTTTATAAAGTTGTGATAAAGTGGTTCTTTTATTAAAGTGACTTTTTTAATAAAGTGTACCTTATAATATTAAAGTGAATTTATCTCATAAAGTGAACTTATGTTATAAAGTGAAAATGTACTTTAATATTTTAAAGTGATTTATTTTGGAGGGAATGAATCATGACCCTTGATCTTGTAAAGGCAAGATTAGATCTTAGCCATTAGATCTAGGGTTGGAGAAGGTGAAGGGTCACTTTCAGATTATAAGAGAATACAGTGGGTAGTGTGAGAGACACATTGAGAAGGAGATTGAGAGAGATTTCTGAGTAAGATTTAGAGAGTAAAGAGGGAAGCAAGGAGGGCACATTTCCCAAGAAGAATTTATGTTTTGTGAGTGTTCTAACTTTTTGTTGTTAGAGAGATCATACTGTACATGAAAATCGAGGCAGTGTGCTCCACAGATTTCAAGGCAACCTTTTTCAGTGTTTTCTATTGGTGAAGAGGGAAGTTTTGTACTATTGTTAGTTGGCACATATTTCGAGGTGTTGAAGAGGGAAAATCCATACAGCAGTATGGATTTTTAGGGCATGGAAATCAAGGCAGAATTTTGGGACAATTTTGAGTGGTGTAGGTTTTTTTCTCTTGCTGGAAATTGTATTGTTGTTGTTGATATGTACTTTCCTGAAGCTGAATAATAAATATCTCTCTCTCACATTGGGTTTCCCCACATTGGGGTTTTCCCTGGCATTGCCTAAATTTATGAGTCTTTCTAAGTTGAATGATTGTTGTTCATTGTGTTTATTCCGTTGMAAAATTGCTTAGCAATGTGTATTTMTACTTATGGTAATTTGCGAATGTGGTTTAGAAATTTTAGAGTTCATACAAGATAGTCATCTCTAGGTTGCTAAGTGTATGACATAATTATTTACTTGTTGATTTTGTCATTAAATTTTTACAAGAAGAGACTAAGGAAGAGGAACATCAGAGAGTACTTGATCAAATGGAGGGATTTGTCTATAGAGGATGTTACTTGGGAGAATGAACAAGTTCTTCAGAAAGCAGGATTATAATTTCTTGTGGGAAAGAAATTCCCAGTAGGGGAGATTGTAATGTCCCCCACCTCTTGATAAGAGGATTACAGAGACTTAGTAGTCTAGATGTCCCCACAAGACTATAGTCTCATGAGAAATGGGGACTAAGAGACTCCAAAGTGCTCACCTAAGCATAATGTTATAATTTAAAAGTGACTTTGGGGAAAAAGGTAAAGTAAGTGGAAAAAGACCACATGAAGAAAAGTAAAAAGTTAACCTTAGAAGGTGGTCAACTAACTCAACTGATAATTAGAACAGGGGTATAAAGAAAAAAGGAAGGTTCCTCACTCCTCATTCTTGACATTTTCACCTTTGCATCTTGAGCTCTAGAGCCAAAGACATTTTGAGGGTTTCGGGAGAACAAACCCTAGAGATCATCTAGGTGGTGAAATATCCCACCTATCCTGGTCCAAGCTTGGTCACAGAGGTGCAAGATCCCTCCCTCACCATTCTATATTAGTCACAGGTGGATTCTACAGGTTCATAGAAAGGAAGTGTGCATTTGTGAGGGTTTCCAGCATAAGGGCTCACTTGTGAAGAAAGATCTATTCGATCTGGAAAGAGGAGGGAGTTTGAGGGGCCCAAAAATATTGGGATTTGATCATTGTTCCTAGGTTGCCTTTCTTATCTAGTTGTAGAGGGGTTTTACCTTTCTTATCATTTATTTGGAGCTCAACATGATTTGTATAGGAGGAGGGCGCACTATAGAAGAGAGGTTCAGTCATTTGAGGAATCAATACACCTCCATCCAGCTTGATACTCAGCCAAGCGGTTCATCTTGCCCTAATCTACTATTCTAGAAGTTTTGAGGTGATTTGGAGGCCCAGAAGAAGGGGGTTGAAATTTGGTGAGCTACAACCATCAGGAAGTGCACAACTTAGCCTAGGAGAGAGGTTCCAACTATTGAAGGGAAAGAAATTGATCTTGTATCTTTCTATAGGTGTTTGGGTAGCCTTTGGAGGCTTATATCTTCTCTTCTTGGACTTGCTTGAGGTTTATTATCGTTTTTGTTGCTAGATCTCGGTTATATTGCTCCAGATCTACAGATCTATTGTATCAAGATCTTCTACTATCTAAATAAAGGTCAAATCTGAAGTTGTTGCTTTCCATTGTGTTGAATCTCTTGTATTTTTCTATTTGATGTGATTGTTGTCATACTTCTATCATTTGCACACCATAAAACTTCACATAACCCTTCTAGTGAAAATCCGGAAGGTTGACCTACAAACAAAAAAAAGACAAGAAAAAAACTCATTGAAAACCTAAGTTTCCAAGCAAGGAACAACTTGGGAACATTACATAGTACCATCCTTCTTCAAAACTAAGACAACTAAAGAAGTGAATGGACTGCTGCTAGGTATAATGTGTCCCATTGCTAGAAATTCCTTAATTTCTTTCTCTATCTCATCCTTGAACCTCTGAGGATGATGATAGGGTGCTATGATCATGGATTTATCTCCCTCCAACTCAATGGTGTGCTCAAACCCCCTGTCAGGTGGTCTCCCTAGTGGAATCAAACCAAAAAACTGTTGATGTTGCCCCAACAAGGTCCTGATCTCTGTCTGATACTGTTTTTGACCATCTGAATCCCTTTGTGTAGTGATCAAGCACTCTGCAACATACACTACCTCCCCATGCCTGAAGATCCTCTCCATCCTCTTGGTCAAAATTGTCCTGGGTTCCCCTGTCGACATGCCCCTCACTACAATCCTCTTCCCCTCACTGTCTCTGAACCCCATCTCCAAGGTTTGGTAGTTGTGGTGATCTTTCCCAAGGTGATCAACCACTGGACTCCCAACATGACATCTGTGTCAGATAGGTCAACTACATGAAATGTGTCTCTCACAATGTAGTTACCTAGCTTTATCTCCAAATCCGGAACCCTCTCTAGACACTCCAGTGTGTGGCCATCTGCTACTACAACATCAAATCCCTCAAACTCCTTTGTCTAAAGTGCTTGCCTCGACACCAATGAAGCATTAATGAAGTTGTGGGTGGCCCCACCATCTATCAGGGAAATTTCTCGTTGTCCCTGAATAGTCCACCTAATCCGAAGAGTATCATACCTAGGAATACCAGAAAGGGTCACCATGAATCCTCCCTTTGTTGGTGTTCATCCATTATCCTTCTCACGAGGTTGTGGCACTACTGATGGTTGGGTCCTGTTATCGCACAGCTTGTAGCAAGGATAAAAGGCTATAAGATAGAGAGCCAAACTGGTGTAACAGGAACCTATCCCACCCAATGTCACCATGATGGGAAGATTCTTTCTATTTAGGGAGGTGAGGCCCAGGGGAGACGTCCCCAGTGACCTGGGGTTTTGAGGAGGCAAAAGGATAAAAATACAAGGATAAGTTTTCCCCTCACAAGTCACCACCCAAACAGATAGTCTGGCCAAAGGCCAATTTAAAGTAAACCTCCAAGGAAAGTATACCTGCCTGGAACAAGCAACAAAAAATTGATGTATACAAACTATATCTCAATGGGGTTAGTACTTCATATAGATGACTATCTGAATAACATATAAGCAATTGGCAATAAATGTTGACGAAGTCAATGTTTATCAATAGTAATGAAAGTAATGACACTTCACCAATAAATATTGGAGCAACAATGGCATTCAATATAACCAATCAATACTTCATTTAATAAATGCTTTAACCATTATCCAATTGCTCATAAACAAAATGATATTGCACTAATGATGTAATAGCATAAGATGACGGCAACAATTTAGGGTTAATAGGGTTAACCTTTAGACTAGGGTTAGTAGTTAGGGTTTCAATTCAAAGTGTTTGAGAGTGTTTAGATCAAGTCCACTTCAATGCATGAGGTCTTAGGTTCAGTTCCTTAGGGTTTAATAGAGTCAATAATGAAGGATGCGGGAGTTGAAGGAGACAAATACTAAGGACTAGAGGGAGAAGTTTTGAGGTGTTGCTAAGGAAAGGCCTCAAAATCAAAACCCTAGGGGAGAGAGGCTCACTCCAGTGTTGCTACAGCAAGGCCTCATGCTCTATCCTTCTTCCTTAGATGGAAAAATGGCTAGCATAAAAGATAAACTGAGACAAGAGGGTTTGATAAGACAAAGTGTTGCAGCAACAAGGCTCTACTAGAAAACCCTAGAAAAATAAACCCTGAAGTGTAGAAGCCCTAGGCTTCAAGACATCTCCTTCTTCTCATCTTGTAAAGGTATGGCTAGCTAAAGGGAAGAAGAAATATGAGTGTAGCTACAGCTAGGCTCTTTCTTTCTCCAACAATGGTTGAAAATTTTCCCTATCAGGGGACATGAGACAAGGACCTACTTGTGTGCTTTTCACCTAGGGTTTTGATTCAACAAAATTCATAAACATATGCAAGAAATTAGACTACAACCATTCATTCAAGAAGTTTTTCAAAAAAATACTTACAATTCATCAAGAAATAACCATGCAAACCCTAGTTGTAACACCTTCCTTCAAGAGAAACACCATAAAATGCCAAAAATGTCTTCCTTCAACAAGTGCACCTCACTAAATCAGCAAAATACCCAAGAGAGGGCACAAATTTCAGACCTCACCAAGTGGTGAGTGAGTTGTGTCATAAAATGAGAGTGAGAATCCCTCATTTATACAAAACCTTGACCTAATTTTACATTTTAGGTCAAGTAAAACGCCGATAAGGCAAAAATATCAAATCATACTATTTTTACATTAAATTGTCAAATTAAATCCTAAATCAAGCTGAAAAGAGAGTAAAATCCCCTCCAAGTGAGATGTTAGCCCCTTTTTGGGCAGATGGGGCATCCTGGAGCAAAACGTTAGCCCTCCTTGGGCTTCTCCAACCTGCCACATGTGCCACTGCTGCCTAGTCTACCCCCCAAAATGTCCATGATGTTGGGTGATGTCATGGTTAAGATGGTGATGTCCTAGGCCTCCCAAGGCCAACGTTCCACTGAGAAAGGGTCATCCCCCCTAGGTCAAGCTCTATCGGGGTGCTTCTGGTGGAACGTCCTCTTCTCCTCTGGTGCAAAGCTCTGGATCCATATCTATCCTGTATTTGCCCCCTGAGGGGGTCTTAGCATCCACCTGATGGGCTCTTCATCCCCATGGAGGTCTGAACTGATCATCTCCCCATATGTACTGGTACAAGATGGTACCTATCCATCGGGTATGGTCCTACACATCAAAATCTACGCCCTCCATGGGCTCATGAGTCACAGGGATCATAGCAATGTCAATCACATTTCATCATGAATATTAATAAACACATGCATAAAACCCCTAATAGATCAACCAATAGCTCAAAGACGTTACACAAACCTACTATACAAGTCTGGGAAAAGGGAANCTAATAGATCAACCAATAGCTCAAAGACGTTACACAAACCTACTATACAAGTCTGGGAAAAGGGCAAGGCATCCTATTGGGCTAGTGTCCATTGAATAAGGGAAGTTCCAGGAAGAGACCCCTTCCAAGCCATGTAAGTTGATGAAGTGGTCAAGAGATGTCCAAGCAGGTGGGTGTGATGAAGGCCAAGGATGCAAGAAGTTACCTATGGGTGCCTTTGTAGAAGGTGAGTTATACCTGTCATGGATGCAATTCTTTCCAAGCCCACTCATGCCTTTTATTCGTTTTTGTTATTTCATTTTTTATTACTCTTTTCTTTCTTTTTTGATCAAGAGATAATCAGGGGACACTGTCCTGGTATGGTGACTAGAGGTGACAGCATTACCCACAAGTACTTTCATAGAAATGAGAAGGTTGGATCGTGATGAGACCCCCTTTCCCTTGGCCATGCAACCAAAGGTCACTACCCTGGCATGGTAACCAATTGATGGCAATGTCATATTGCTAGGTACCCATGGACCTAATAGACTGGCTCATGATGAGACCCCCTATCCTCTGGTTAGGTCTTGTTTTATTATTTTTTAGGGTCCCTCTTGTTTCTTGTTGAGAATCCTTTTATTTCTTTCTTGGGGATCCCTGGGCAAAGCATCTGGAGGTTTTATTCTTAGGCTTTTATCTTTTACCAACTTTGTTTTACCTTCTGGGCCTTTAGCCCCTTCTTCCCACTAGATAAGGTGCAACCCTAAAAGAGGTCAACCCAGTGCCCGGAAAAGTGGAATGGGACAGATGAGTGGGAACAAGATGGAAAAGTGAAGCTGTGAAGGGAGCGAACGATGGATTTTCAGAGACAACCCCCAGTGGCTAACCAAAACCAATAGACACAGGCTTACTAGGACATTCTGTCAATCCCCAAAACATGGTCAAGTGGGCAAGTGTAAGGTCCAAGCAATTGTTGGAAATAAAAGGAATAAGATGCATACATTCAATGGTTTTGATGATCAAAGTGACACATACCATGATACCTCAACTAATTACCTCATGAAGAAAGAACCCTCTTTGATACAGGACCAAGACGATGGTGATGGATGTTGCTACTGCTGACAAGATAAAGATGATGGAAGAAGAAAAGGTGGGCCCTCCAGGGCCATGCTCAGGTCAATCCTACTCTCGGTACTCCATGTCTAGGACCTGTNGCCTCGAGACATGATCTCCTAGTTATCCCAAAAAGTGAGGATGATAGGTCACTGCTAGGGAGGTTGCTCCTCCACCTGTGATGGCTCCTCCTCTAAGCTAGTGGATCCACTATCTTGTTCTTCCTCATCACTATCCACACTATCTTCTGCCACCTCAATATAATGGATATCCCCCTTGCCCATGCACCTATGGCCTGGGACCCAAAGGTCCTTGCAGGTGAAGTAGAGATTCTTCTTCATAAGCTCTCACCTCATCTCATCATCCAACTTCTCCTTGCCCTTCCACTCTCTCTGGAATGGATTCCTCTCTCAGTCCTTCTGTGGTACGAAGGGTTTAGAAAAGGGTTTAGTCTTCGATGCTAAGTCTGCTAGATATTGAGCATGTAAGATGGCATCTTGCAAGGTGTGAGGCTTGTATTCCTTCACCAATCCTCTCAAGGGTTTTGTGAGCCCCTCCGTGAACAACATAATCAACCTAGGCTCTGAGATATCTATCACTGCCACTGCTATCCACTGAAACTCTATGATGAATGCCTCTGGGGTGCATGTTTGTCTCAGTTGAGCCAAGCCCTTGAAGTGGATCTCTGGATCCCTCTTGTCAAACCTATCCATGATCCTCTCCATGAAATCCCTATACAAGGTGATGTGACTATGACCTAGTATCACCAGTCCATGATGCCACCACTCGTGTGCCTCACCCTCCAAATGTAGGGTAGCAAAATTTATAGCCTCCATCTCGATCATCTGGTTGAGCTTGTAGTATGTGTCTAGATTTTGTACCCAAGCTCTAGTAGTGCATTTGGACGATCCGTCAAAAGAAGGTATGGTAAGTTTACCAACTTTCCGGATGAAATCCATGTTATGCACCTACTATTGTTGCTATCCTCCCCTATGAGGCTCTCTGGGGTGGTTCCTGAGTCTGAGTCCATAGTATTGACCAGGGTCATGTCCTGATGGAAGTCACGACCCAATGTTGCATACTTCATCCTGTACTCTGCAATGTCCTCTATCTGAGTGGGTTGCCACTATGTTATAGGTTGTGCTGCTACTGGGGGTGCCCTCTGGAAGCTTGGGAATAATGTCCTGGGAATTCTACTCGAAGGAGTGTATGTGAAAATAGGTGAATAGGGTTTACTTCCTGCCCCTGAGTTCCCCCGCACTGCATGTGGGGATTGTGTTCCTGGTGTGCTCCCTGTAGCCAATCTATCGACCATCTATTCCAAGGAATGAATCATGGCCTGTTGATTAATCACCAAATTACTAATAACCTGCATGAAATTTTCATCTGGGTCCATGGGTGCTTTGCCACTGCCCTCTGGCCTCTCAAACCTGTCTCCCATCATCCTCTCTACCTCATGCTCTGCCTCATAATATGCCCTTCCCTTTGCTTCCCTCTGTGCCTCTTCCTCTTCCTTTGAATTGAGAGGAAAGGGGGGGAAATCTGGCCTAGGTCTCCTCTCCCTGCATCTGTTGTAAGTGACATATTTGTCACCTACGTGCTCACGGCCCTCTGGGTCACCTAATGAACTCATCATCTTTAGTCACAGGCTAATAGGACTAAAGCTATGATACGAATGTAATATCCCTGATTCCATAGATCGGAATAGGTGAATAAACTATCCATAATCTTATGTTGCAACTGATACACTTTGCGTTTTTGGATGCGTTTATTAATTGGGTTTTAAAATGCATGGTGTTTTTGCATGTGTGTTTCAAATAAAGAATTGTTTAACAGCATATGAATAAGCATGCAAATAAAGGGCGCCAAACAATGCAATAATATATTATGTGTTTTGAGACTGAGTACAATGCCGCATGCGACTCAATAAAATAGATCACTTGGCTAGATCAAAGACAAAAGGATATGAGCCGAAATACAAGAAATAAACAATAAAAATGATACCCAGAAAGTAGAAGAATGTTGCTGGATCAAGAAGTGATCTGGAAGATCTGTTGTAAGCTACAACAACTCACACGACAACTGCTGCAAGACCAGAAAGTTCACACTGGTGGCTAAACTCCTCGGATTTGACTGGAAATTAACCCTCACACACAGTCCTGGTGACTGACAGCCTGACAATTGGCCCTTTATTGATTTGTCTTGACCCTGAATGGATCTCCCTAGGGGTTTGTGTCCCAACTGCTACTTGATGATGTGCCCTAGAGATTCCTTCATCAGAATTGGCTGATAATGGTCTCAAAATGTGCACCTTGGGTCCCTCTGTATTGGGTCGAAGGGGTTTCCCGGATCTAACCCGGTGAACTCTGTAGAACCCTGAATGTGTCTCCTCCTATGCTAATAACTCACTGCTAAATGATGCATCCTGGATGATTTCACTGTCAGAATGGGATGACAAACCAAGCAATAGATGTGCCCTACCTTCCTCTCAACAGGGTCGAAAGGGAATCTCTGGATTCTCCCTGGCTAGGACAAGTCAAACCTCTTTGTCTGCTCAGGAGCTGCGCCCTCAACCCTGGATAAGTACGCCCTCACTGCTACAAGCTATATAATTGTTGTCGAAGTATGATGGAATATCTGGATGATATTCTCGATGACTAGGGTTTGTCTCTCAACACCAAAATCAGCCTCTGGGTGCCTTCCTCCTAGAATCCACAAAGTTATGGTTTGCGTGAACCTGTAAAGTCGCCTCTCTCCTCAAATGTCAACTCAAAATATGCATAATAATGAATTAGGTCATTTTTTCCTCCTCATACTCACCAAAACCCTAATTCATTGTTGACCCTATTCTTAGCTCCTCACTTAAGTGTTTTCTCTACTTTTAGCACAAAACCACTTAAAAGCGTTTTTTAGTCACTTTTAACTAAATGTCACTTTTGAATTATACCCTCATCTACTGAAGTGACCTCTAGTGACCCCGTTTACCCCTGTCTGGCCCTAGCTATAGTCTAACACAATTGTTTAGATTACTAAGCCCTCCTCTCTGGAGCTCCTACTCGGAAAGGGACATTACACAATAGATGCAGAATGGCTACAGGATTTCAAAATTGGGGTCATAATAGAAATTGCAATAAATATTAAGGGAGTTCATGTGGGTTGCAAATCTAGTTTTAAAACCCTTGCGACATTTTGACCAACTTTTTGAGGAACACCCCACCTTTGTTGCAACATTTTGGTTATTTGGGAAGAGTGAGATTAATGAATGCACATGGTGGAGAACGCCTTGCACATAGGGCTAAGCTTTTTGTGCCCTGAGGTTATCTTTTAAGGGTGTGCCAAAGGAGAAAGCGGATCTAAATCCACTAGTTATTATTTTATGGGAATTTTGTTGAGGAGATTAAGGAATATAGTATTTTTATCATTATTCCTTGGAGGGAAGCATGGATCTAGACAGTGGTTACATATTTTATATTTCTTCTCGGAGAGAAAAGTGGATCTAGAATCCACTAATATTATTTTATTATAAGAGGATGAGCAAAAAACTATATTTTTATAGTAGCTCCCTCATTTGCTTATGATGGTTGGATTGATAGGGAAAATCCATCTAAGCCTAGTTGAATATCATGTAGGAGGTGGAAGTGAAGGTACAAACAAGTATATGTGAGGCCCTCTTCACTCATTTCTTTTCTCTTGGATTATTGTGGTATTGTGCTAAATTAGCATAGTGTTTTATTGCTAGAAATGATCTCTTCTGAGGGTAAGTCTTTGCATAGGAGAACGGAATAAGTGTGAGGATTTCATCCCTCCTTAGCCCTTGATGTAATCTTGGATATTGGGAAAGATTTATGCTGTAATAAAATATTTGATGTGGCACATGTTAATGGCTCATTTAATCCTATGAGATTGTATTTGAATAGGTGACTTGTTGCTTGGGTTGTCCATTCATTTGAAGGCTATATTTCTTGGTAGTTTTCATTATGATCTCATGTTATGGTTCTTCCTTTAATATTTGAGTTGCACATCATTTTGTCTTTAACACATTGATTGTGATGATGCATCTACTATTAGGGATCTCACTCACTCTCATATAACCTAAAATCCATTTGGACTAGTCATGACAAATCGGTGTATAGCTTGAATACGTCTTCTCCATATCATTCTAATCCCTCTTTGTTTGCATTCATTGACTCCATAACCTTTGGATTGGCACTAGTCTTAACAACCTGTAATGTCCCCATTATCGGATTCCCTTGCTTTGAAGTTGGAGATGACTTTATGGGTTTGTGTCAACATGATCAGAGGGGTAATTGGATGTTACCAGTGAGCTCAAGGGGTTTAGAGGAGCTATTTGATTCTTTCAGAGGTACATTTATCATTTTTCATCATCGGGATCATTCCTACGCAATCAGATTTCGATTACATTGCATTTTGACTGTTCCCGTAATTTGGGAGTATTATTGAGCATTAATTGATAGATTTTACTAAGGGTTTCATTTTAATAAATTATCTAAGAGAGTTACCTAAGTGTAATAGCTCGTTGGAACCAGGAGGAAAAGATCTAAATGTTGAGATGATGAAAAAGTGACTTTCAATGGTCAGGAATGTTTTAAAGTCAAATAAATCACTTTTTGGAGTAAAAAGGTTTATTAAATTAATAAAGTGATTTTAAGAGAAAATATTAAACATGAATTAAAAAGTCACTTGAAGGGAAAAAAGGTAAAAGGGGTTTAAAGAAGAGATACGGGCTCATTTCCTCTCATTATGTTGATGATTATTTTGATTTGATGTGGAGAGCTCTTGGAGCCTTTGGGGGTTTGGAGTAAACCTTGGTTTGGATTGGTTTTTGTGGTGAAAGATTCAACCCTAGCTAATCAAGTTTCATCCATCCAAGATTCAGTTATCCAATTTGCAGTAGTG
>JASDQU011247172.1:0-25403 GCA_032191745.1 Picea mariana
AAAAAAACAAAACAAGAAAGAAAAATGGGCTTTAAGAGCCTACCTCTTTAGCTCTCCAATGGTGGTTGAATATGACTATGGTAGCCTTCAATCTCCCTTCCAAGCTCTCACAAATGGTAGCCTTCAATCTCCCTTCAATCTCCTCAAGAACTAGCAAGAACCCTCTCGAGTCAAAACCCTCTTAGCAAAGAAATGGATGAAATGAGAGATAGAATGAGAGAAATGGGAGTGAAAGAGTGTTTTGACCTCTTAGCTAACCCTAGGCTACCTTTCCCATGAGTCATTTCTCCAAAAAAACAAAAAAACCCCCCCCAAAAAAACCAATTTCATCCTCCTCACGTGCGCGGGCTCAGGGAGCGTTTCGGGGAGCATTTTTTTTCCCTTGGGAGCGCTCAGGGAGCGAACGCTCCCTGAGAAGGGAGCGTGCGCTCCCTGGACACTCCCTCAAAAACCATGGAGCGCTTTTTTTCATGAGGGAGCGTGCTCTCTAAAAACGCTCCCAAAGGGCAGCGTTCAGGGAGCGCACTTGGGAGTGCGCTTCCTGAACGCTCCCCTTCGGAGCGCGATTCAAGAGCGGGTTCGAGGGGGACGGGGGGGGCGCTCCCCCGCAGCCTTGATGTCGAGGGTTGTGCTGCCGTCCTCTCCTCCAGTCTACTTCAATCGACCCTCTCCTAAGTGGCTGCCATCCCATTCCTTGAACATGACTAGAACCCTTTAGGGCCATGACCTTTCTTGTTGGGTTTGCTAGGCTCCTAATATAGGCAGCCGTCCTCTAGTTGTTCAGATCTGGAACTTCCTCACTGTATGTGGCTGGAATAAGAGTGTGCTTTCAGAATTTCAGTTTGGGGTTTTGCTGTCTTGTGTGTGAGGTTTCTCTTGGTGGCATAACAGTCCTACATTCTCAGAGATCTAACCCATAGAGGTTGATCCGTGAATCCTAGACTTATCTGAGCATAACATCAATGGCCTAACATCTCTCAAGTGTGTCAAGCTCTTCTTTATTACACAGAGGTAAATCTTCAAGAGGTAAGTTGATGTTTTAGTTTTATTTCATTGCTTATACTCAGATCTATTGTTTAGGTTCAGATCTATTGTTTAGCATACTTAGAAATAGTCTTATGGTTCAGATCTAATTGCTCAGAAATATTCCTATGGTTCAATTGCTTTACTTGCTCAGAAATATATCTACAGTTCAGATCTAAATGTTTTGCTCACTCATAAATAAATCTATAGTTCAGATCTAAGGAGAATTTCTAACAAAAGAAGCATGGTAACAAGCAAAAAACCGGTTCATGAAAGTAATAGGTATCAAAAATTTTGGGTTAGCATTTGAGCTCATAGGACGAGGATTAGGGAGAAGTAAGATGGAAGGAACTGAGATTCAGTAAACTCAGGTTAGTTTTGTGGTAGCTCCTTGCTGAATTCTTTGACATGGTTTTGCCTTATTCTCTCCGAGGTTGTTGTGCACACGATCTTTTTATATTAATCATGCAAGGGGCATGTTATTTGCTCGATAAGTGTATCATCTATATCAGCGGAATAGCTTAAAATGAAATCAATAAAAAGCCATGGATGAGTGGAAATAATTAGAAAAAGAGTCACCGTGCATGGAATCTATTTGTTATGATAAGTTAAACTGTTTCTTGTTGCCTTTTACCTGAGTTATTTAGTTCCTATTATTATGTACTCCTGATGTGCAAATGTTGAAGGTTTGAGGTTAATTAGAGTGCAAATGTAGTTTGGAATTATTTTACTCCTGCAGCATTGCTAGACATATTAAGGGATCTTTCTGTATTTGTTTTGTTGTTAGGTGATTTTTTTTGAAATACTCTGTTTCTGTTGCAGTGCCCTACGTGATCGCCGCTTCCCACCTATACAGGCCAGAGAAATTCCATACCTGGAATGCACAGTCTCTATCCTAACAGATTACGAGCCTGCAGCCAATTATCTAGATTGGGAGGTATACTTCTTAAAGCATTTCAATAACTACTTTTCTTGTAACTTATTTTGGTGAAGCAAAACTGTGTACTTGTACTTGCTCGTAACCTTGCTTTATTAAATTCCTTCTTGCTCTACCAAGGATGTGGCAGACATTTGTCAAAYCAGATTGCAGAATATTTGGAATGAATGTCCATAAATTATGAAACCTTAAATTGCCTGGTCTAAGCCTTATGCAAGGATTCAGTTCTTTGCAAAAGCAAGGAAATTGGTATTATATTGTCTCAAGATCAAAATTCTCATTTAAGCAGTCAAGTTTTACCTAAACCTTGACAATTTTTATTGCTGTTTTTTCATATTGTGATGTGATCTGTTTTTGATGGTTACAGGTAGGAAAGCATGGCATGATTATGGAGTTTAGTGATCCAGATAATACAAGGCGTAGTGCAACTTACTTGCCTGAAGTAGCCGCACAAGAAGGTATATTATCATATATTCCAACATTTACTAATTGTTGAGGATTCCCACTTTCTAGGAGTTTGTGTGGTTTCTTACAACATGGCCAATCATCTTTTACTTGATTTGTAATAGCTTAGCCATTTTAATAGGGTTTGTGAGTTGCTGTCTAAGAATATAATTTCGGACGTGTCTTATAGAATGCGTTTACTTTACTATTTCAAAACAAAAGCCATTTGGTGGAAATCTTTGGGTCACTGATTTAAGCAGAGACATTATGCCTTTGAACTGTATCGATAAAAAGACTTCCGAGGGCTTCTGACTGTATTTAATTTGAAGTGCCCTTCCTGCATCTCCTTTCCTCTAGAGTCTGATATTCTGTCAACCCTACAAAACTATCATGTTGTTCGTTGTAATATATACTGTCTTGCAGTTTATGAGAACAGTCTCATCTATAAAACTGATTGTGCCTGGGTTCTGGCCGCTGACTGCGTCCCAGTTCTTTTCGTTGATGCTTGTTTTAGGGGGTTCTAGTGTGTGTGTGTGTCATACAACTGTATTTAATTTGAAGTGCTGTTCAACTCCTTTTCTTTAGAGTCTGATATTCTGTCAACCCCACAAAACTATCATATAGTTCATTGTAATATATAGTGTGTTCCATTTCTTTTTGTCGATGTTTGTTTGAGGGGTTCCTAGAGTGCGTGTCATATTGTTTGCTTTACTATGCTCTGGTTATTTCTCTTTATTGCCTCTGGTTATCGTCCTTTCATATGACTGAGTACAATCACTCGGCAGGGCTCATGGATGATTTGTATCGATATGCAATGAAGAGGTTATATTTTAATTTAACATTATATCAGGAAGTTACTTGGATTATTTCATGCATTTTAAGATTTTTGAAGTTGGCAGTCCAATATATGGCTTGGAGTGACAACTGTTGTTTTAGAACTATGGCAGGGCTCATGGATGATTCGTATTGATATGCAATTAAGAGATTATATTTGAATTTTACATTATATCAGGAAGTTGTTTGGATTATTTCATGCACTATAAGATTTTTGAAGTTGGCAGTCCTATATATGGCTTGCAGTGACAACTGTTGTTTTAGAACTATGGCAGTCGCTAGATACCTAAACAACTATGACAGTAACTAAATACCTTGACTATATAGTTAATTGTAGTTCTCGTAATGTTGCAGTGCTGCCTCTAAGTTATTTCATGCATGCAGGTTGGACAAAGACCGAGACAATTGATTCACTGATGCGCAAATCAGGGTATATGGGTCCTATAACTGAGTCTCTTCGCAAAAGAGTTCGCATCACTCGTTACCAGAGCACTCTCTACACCATGCACTACAGTGACTATGTTACATTTGTAAAGAAAACAAGAGGTGCTGCTCCTCTTATTGGAACGAGGCCATATCATTAATGTGAGGGCTTCTATCTGAAATAGATTATTTCTTAAAGATTAATGCGAAGATTAAGGTTATGAACACAGAGGATCAATGAAATGGTCCCCTTTCATTGACAGTGGGTTTGATTATTTTAAACTCCAAACCTTCTGCTAAGCTCTTTTCCATTTCTTTGTAACACAAAAGGTATTGGTGACTGATAATACCTTCAGAAACAATTGAATTGTCAAGAATACCAGAATCAATGGGGCAATTGATTCCATTTTACTTGAGTTCAAAAATTAAATATGGTTGCATTGTTTTTAAAATTGTAAAGTTCTATAAAAAGGTCGTCTCATTTGGCTTCAAGTTTAAATTCTCGCATGAAATTATAGTTTTGCTAGATCTATGGACTAAATTCTCACATGAAATTATAGTGTTGCTAGATCTATGGAAGAATGATACTTTTCTCTTAGAAAGATGACTAAGGTTTTTAGCGTTGTTACAAATCTGGGAGTACTCCCAAGTCAAAATTTGCTCTGCACGGAAATGAGCCAAACCGTTGCTGGCAATTCAAACTTGCTTGCTGCAAGCACGTTCGACTTGGCAGCAGCAAGTTTGATGCTCGGGTTCTTGTGGGTCAACTCTGGCCTTTTGAGTTCTTCCTGACTCTTTTCACAGGTTTTGCGAGGTTGACTTGAGAATGTGACGAGGAAATTGGCAGACCTTTCTAAGTTTTTATACCCAAAATAAATTAAAAAACTGCCATTCTGCTCAGTGATTTTATGGATCTTTTGCTGAATCTGAATTGAACCCCTATTCTCCAGCCTTGCTGAGTTTTGTAACTATGGTTTCTAGAAATTTCCGTCTACATTAAATTTTTTTTTTGGAAGATGAGTATTCATTCTGCTCCTTGCAATTATAGATACTGCGTCTAGATTTTCAACATTTTTTTTTTCATTTTATTGTCATTGCCTTTTTAACTCTTTCAAGGGTGTCATTTTGATTGGTGTTTAACTACTACCCTCTCAGAGTTGTCATTTGATAAGCAAGTCTTTTTCATCTCAATTAAAATAGAAGTAAATTCTTCCAGGTTCCATTAAATAAGTCAATTCTTACAAGAGTTTGTTGAAAATATTGTGAACCCTTATTTGAAAATTGGGCTGTTCATTTTTTTTTAGTGTTTTTATTTTTATTGTTGTATTTCATTGTCTTTTTTAATGAAAATTGATACTGACAGAGTTACTTAAAAGAGGAGGTTTGGCCCTCATCCGTGTTCAAATCTATGCTCTGTCATCATTCATCTAATATTTATTTTTTATATATAAAAAAAGAAACTGAAATTGTATTTATAAAACTAATTCATCTAATATTTAATAATGAAAAGCTTTACCATTCTTTTCTCTGTCCCTTTACTAAGAGCTTCTATATTACACACAACTTAGATTGCTAGCATTAAGAAGCAGAAACTTTTCCATATTTTTGCCAATAGATTTGAACAAAATTGGAGCATATTTTAGTCGGTATTCCTAAGTTTTGAACAAAATTGGAGCATATTTTAATCGATATTTGTAGTTTTGAACAAAATTGGAGCATATTTTAATTAGTGTTCTTCAAAAAAATCCCACAGTTAGTCAAATCGTTGGGTTGTATCTGCACTTTGATAAGATTTATCTTCTCCTCCCTTGTTGCTGTGTTTTTTAGTCCCACTGCCCTCTCAACAAGTACTTGTCTCTTTAATGCCATTCGCTCCAGCATGAATTCTTTGGGCACCTCCCCCTGATATGAGTGGGATACGAATTCTTTATCACCTTTCCGGAGAACCCACAGTGCGATAGTTTGTTCCGTGTGAATATGAAAACAAATATGAAAAGGAACTTGATTGGATCCAGAACCAGAATAAGTGATAGTTTGTTCCGTGTGAATAGGAACAAATATGAAAAGGAACTTGATTGGATCCAGAACCAGAATAAGTGAGTTTGTTCCGTGTGAATAGGAACAAATATGAAAAGGAAATTGATTGGATCCAGAACCAGAATAAGTGGACAGAGGTACCTATCAGAAATTTGATCCGGGTTGCCCAGGACTTGAACCTGGAGCTCGTCGAATGGAGTGGATGATCTGCTCCTTCAGTTCATGGTAGAAAAAGGAACGGTTCGAGTAACAGCTACTAATATTACCAAGCAGATTGGAAGGATCCTTTTACGAGAAGGTTTACAGCTACTAATATTACCAAGCAGATTGGAAGGATCCTTTTACGAGAAGGTTTTAGAGAAGATTAGAAGGTTTTATAAAAGATGTTAGGGAACATCAGGAAGGCTAAAATCTTTTTTGATATCAACTTTAAAATATCGGAGAAGGAAGAAAAGGATATAGAAGATGTTCCCTTTTGATATCGACTTTAAAATATCGGAGAAGGAAGAAAAGGATATAGAAGATGTTAGGGAACATCAGGAGGGCCAAAACTCTTTTTTGATATCGACTTTAAAGTATCGGAGAAGGAAGAAAAGGACATATATGATCACGTCAAAGTGTACTACTTCCACCTGCTTCTCCACATTATGTAGTTGTTGCTTTACAGCATTTATTATGACCCATGGTTTTTCCTCTCTCCCTACATGTCCTTGACATAGTGAAGGATACACCTACAGCTCATACCCTGCATCTATGAAAAGGATTATCCAGTCCCCTGCCCACTATGAACAATTGCTCATCTGTCAGTGCATCATACTCTATCTATGAAAAGAATTATCCAGTCCCCTGCTTACTATAAACGATTGCTCATCTTTCAGTGCATCATACTCTGTATCTATGGAAAGGATTATCCAGTCCCCTGCGTACTATAAACAATTTCATCTGCCAGTGCATCTCTGCAGCTGCTTGTAAATTGATCGCCTTTCTTTTATATCACTGGGCTCTCTGCAAAAACTCAGCTTCTATCCTCTTAATCACGGGTGAATTGTTTTCACACTGCTTGAGCTTACACTCCTCATTTTACTCTCTTGTTTTGGCCCCCTCCCTTTCTCACTGGTCCAATTTTTTCCTTATCGGGAGTGAATTTGGTTTCAAACTGCTTGAGCTTAGTCCTTGTTTTAAAGTGATGTGCATCCTACTGCTCATGGGTACCTCTGATTTTCGCTACTCCTGTTTTTAATCTCTTTTCCTCCATTGTATCCTTAACAAGGAAGTTCCATTTAGTCCTAGTCCTTGTTTTAAAGGGATTTGCATCCTTCCGCTCATGGGCACCTCTGATTTTTAAAGTGATTTGCATCCTTCCGCTCATGGGCACCTTTGATTTTAAAAGTGATTTGCATCCTTTCGCTCATGGTCACCTCTGATTTTTGCTTCTGTTTTTACTCGCTTTTCCTCCATTACAAGTTCCATTTCTTGTTGCCCAACTCCACTTTTATGCTTGAACTTCACCACCCTCTCACTCCATCTCTTGTTGCCTAACTTTACTCTATGTTTTAACTTCACTACTTTGTCACTAGCAGTGCTACACTGTACCGGTTTCACATGTTTTCTTAAAATGCACATTAAAGCAAGTTGAATACACGCCTAATATCTATATATTGGGATTTTTTTCTACGATGTAATACCTCCTTATATTTTGTCATTCATTACACTGGGTTTCTCTCATTATCCCGGAGAGTGTTCTTAACCAGTTTAACTGGTGACACCCTTCTTCACCATTATGGCACGAAAGGCACGTCAATACTGTCATCAATTTTCCATTTGCCTTCTCTTTTCTTTTCAATGTGATATCATCTATCATCCACTTCATCCAATGATGTAGACTTGAGCTCCTTAGGAGGAAAAAGGCCATGATGTGATATCAGCTGTAATCCACTTCATCCAATCATATACATTTGGCTTCTTGTTTGTCTTTGTTCTTCTAAAACCCATAATGTGGCTTCTTGTTTGTCTTTGTTTTTCTAAAACCTATAATGTGATATCATCTGTGATCCACTTCATTCAATCATATACAATGGGCTCCTTGGGATGAAAAAGCCCATGATGCGATATTAGCTCTATTCTACTTTATCCAATCATACACAATTGGCTCCTTGTTTGTCTTTGTTCTTCTAAACCTATCATATGATGTAATATCTCGCTGTCATTCACTTCATCCAATCATTTACAATGTGCTCCTTGGGAAGAAAAAGCCCATGATGTGATATCAACTGTGATCCTCTTCATCCACACAATTGGCTCGTTTGTCTTTGTTCATCTTGAGCATTAGTGTCCAATCCTTTTCATGAATTGTTTAAAATCTTTCATCTTGAGCATTAGTGTCCAATCCTTTTCATGAATTGCTTAAAATCTTGGTTTTAATATTTGACTATTTTTTTAAGCAAAAACTTTGGGCACTAGTTGGCAAATAAGTAGCACTAGTTGGCAAATAAGTAGTGCAATAACATTGATGACAATTAATTGAACTAATTTTTTAATATCCAATGATTTATCTTAACATTCAAGAGATCAGTAATTTATCTTGACATTCAAGAGATTGTGAGGTAAGTTTCAAAAGTAATGACAAGTAATGCCAACCTTGGACTTCTAATATCCAATGATTTATCTTAACGTTCAAGAGATTGTAAAGCAAGTTTCAAAAGTAATGACAAGTAATGTCAACCTTGGACTTTTAATATCCAATGATTTATCTTAACGTTCAAGAGATTGTGAAGCAAGTTTCAAAAGTAATGTCAACCTTGGAAGTTCTTTTGTGGAATCTATAAAGTATAAAATGATCATTTGCTCACCCTCTATGCTACAACATGTTGGGGATCATATTAAGCATGGGCACTTCTTGTAATGCGTATGGTAAAGTTTCATAAATTGTTTTAAAACTTGATCTAATATCTATTTACATTTTATTTTCAGTCAAAAAATTATAAATTTCATTAAAAAAGAAAGATATAAACTATATATGCTTTGTGCATTTCAATATCATGCCTTGAAGCTCCCTTATATCAGAAACATAAAAAAGACCCTGCCTTGGAGCTCCCTTATATCAGAAACGTAAAAAAGAATTACGGGTAGAAGCCTGATATAACTCTACAACTTCCAAAAGAACCACATAGAATACATCATTCTGTCACATACTTCTGCATGTTCTCAAATGTTTCAAAAATATTACAACATAGGTGTTATGAAACCTCCCCTATCTCTTATACACTGTTCCTCTGCTTCAGAAGCAGGATCTAACAGAAATTAAAGAGAACATCCAACGAAAAATAGAAATTTGAGCAGAGTAGAAAAAACTTAAAGAGACTATCCAACAAAAAATAGAAAAAATATGCTGCTTTGAGCAGAGTAGAAAGAGCATACACCAGGATCTAACATCAATTAAAGAGAATATCCAATGAAAAATAGAAAAAATATGCTGCTTTGAGCAGAGTAGAAAGAACATACACCTGTACCAAGCTGAAGGCCCTCTTTGAAAAGAGCCTCTGAATCCCCATTCAAAAAAGAAAAGACCCTCTTTGAAAAGAGCCTCTGAATCCCCATTCAAAAAAGAATTACAAGTAATTTGAAAGCACATTTTTCTGTATAATTGTTGGTTCCCCTACTAAGTCCTGTCTGAAACTTGAAGAAATGAGAGTCATTTAAGAATACTATTCCCCGTGCCTCACAACCAGGGTGATCACCCCGGGTTTCTCCACTAAAAAACTAACAAGTGTCAGATTTGTCAATTTGCTTGGCTAATTTGTCTTTGAGGTTTGTTCTTAGGAAGCTTTTTGATGCTTTCAAAGATCGACTTACTTTTACTTTAGGTTGCATAATGGAATGAAGGAACGTTCGCAAAGATTCTTTCATTTCGTGCTAGCTAGAGTCCCCATTTTACAATTAGAGGTAGGGCCTTGTAGCGTTTCAGTGCTGGCTTACACTTCCAAGATTTGAGGCCATCAACAGTGGTCCTCCTTGCCAACTTTCTTTAATCCTCATCACAGATTCCAATTCTTTTCAATCCTTGCCAGCTTTCTTTAATCCTCGTCCCAGATTCCAATTCTTTTCAAACCTGTGGTGTAGGCACAAAAAGTAGCGAATGGCTTATAGTTTCTTCCTTTTCTCAACATTTCTTTAATCCTCGTCACATATTCCAATTCTTTTCAAACCTGTCTAGTGTAGGGACAAAAGGTAGCGAATGGCTTATAGTTTCTTTTTTTCTTAACACAGGGGACATTGCTTGGCCCCTCTCTGTCCAAGTGCATTGTTACTTATGACTAATCACATGAAAATTTTGGATTTCAAAGGGGATCTGATCTTACAAAGTGACTTCAAAATATAAGTGCAGCTATTCAATTTTTCTAGATTCACACATTGCCTTGTAGTCTAACCTAGGAGTATAGATCCCTAGAGCAGGATTTTTGCACCATACAAATCTATCTTTTGAGTTCTTAATTTTCACTACTTGACTTGATTATAGGATGGCTATACAGGTTCTCATAGTTCATCTTCCTTTCCATTTATATTTAAAAATGCTGTTGATTTCCATTTATCTTTTGAGTTCTTAATTCTCACGATTTGACTTGATTATAGGATGGCTGTTCATCATAGGATGGCTATACAGGTTTCTCATAGTTCATCTTCCTTTACATTTATATTTAAAAATGCTACTTATTTCAATTCTTATTTCAAAATTGTGATTTGCTCTGAAGAGGTAGCTTGGGCTACAGTAAAAAGACTTTTTCAGAGAATGTTGATAAATTTTCAAGAAGCTTATCCCCTTCCCCATTTTTCCTATCCAAAGACCATTCCTCTTCACACTCTTTTTCCATTACCAAATGTCACTATTTGTACTATGGCAAAAATTTCATAAATGGTTTAAAACTTGTTCTAATATTACCATTATGTTATGGGTTATTTTAAGGAAATGAGAAGAAAACAATGTTATGGGTTACCTCAGATGAGAAGTTGAAAACATTGTTTCAACTCTAAGAGAATCTTATTCAATTTTCTTTTCAAACGTAATATATTCAAATTTATATAAAAATTATGAGCTTTTAAAAATTATATATTTATAAAAAATATGATTTATAGTAGTATTTTAAAAATTAATTATCATAAAAACATTTAATGATAATAACATATTTATAATAATTAGTACAATTTTTTTTTGGGTATGGTGGGATGGTATTTTCTTATTTAAACTTTTTTCGGTAAAAAATTATAAAAACAGTTAATGATAATAACATATTTATAATAATTAATATAATTTTTTTTTGGGTATGGTTTTTGGGTATGGTATTTTCTTATTTGATAATTTTTTACGGTAAAAAATTATCAAAGGTTAATGCCTCTCTGATTTGTGAAACCATAAACGTGATAGATAAATTTATCTGAAAATGTGCACTTCTTTTATCTAAAACATTTAATATAGTGATGAGTTGCAACTTGGCACTGGGAGCGCACACCAGATCCATGTTGGCTCATACGTCTTCCCTCCTCTTGCCCATACATCTAACCACTACTGGACTTTCGTGGTGTGTTTTCTCCATCCATTCCTTTATGCTTTTTCCATTCATGCTTAACATAGTCAGCATGTTTATTTTCCATTTTGATTATGCGGTTCCTCACCGTCTACCTAATCTGCATTCGTTTGGATCAATGTCAAAGATTTTGTTCTAAATGAATCCAACTATCTTTAGCATGGATCTAGCTATCTTCAGTAGACAGTCAACGGCATTCTACATCAAAGACAATACTTTTATTGGCTGCCTTTTTGGATATGGGACTCCCAACTTCTCTTTGTTGGGGAGTTCTCGAATCAAAATATTTTCTAAAAGAGAATTTGCAGAGGTAAGTTTGTTATCCCATAGGGAAAGGGTTTGGTGAATAATGGGCTTCATAAAATACTTGTTTCTCAAGAATGGGACCAACATGAAATTATTACTGTTACATTATTACTGGTATATATTACATTTAAGAGACACATATATTGATGTGGATGAAATTCATATAACATTATTATTAAAGAAAAATTTGTAAAAACATATTGCACATCATAATAGTTGGGGTGAACCACAGCTAGTATTGTTGTGTTGTATTGTTGAAGTAGATATTACTTTAAACAATATAAGGCTCGCTAGAAGTGTCTTCCAAAATTAGGAATTGAATAAGACATTTAAATAGAAAACATGAAAGTCACATCAAGCATATACAACAAATGGTAGCAAACACTACTCCTAAGCTAAGTTGCAACTTACAAAAATTGTAATAACTATTTAAAAAAGTCATTAAGAATGAGATTAATATGTGGGTTTTCTTTTCCAAACAAATATATTACCTTGGAAGCGAAGCCAACATTTGACAACATGAACTTTATTATTTCAAGCATAAACCAAAGCCTTAAACTATGAAAGGACCACACACACACACACACACACACACACACACATATTATTGAGATCAATAATGTATGCAAATACCAACAACACTGTGTAACTTGAATTTCAACAACTCTCCTTGTACATAACAAGGTCAATTGCCCATTTGGGATCCAAGATATCATTGAATCAAGCACAATTAGATAACCAAAATAAAAGAAGCTATGTACATTAAAACAAGCCATATCAAAACCAACATTTTTTTTGCGCCATAGTCCTACCTAACAGAGGTAGTGGAAATATATAGGCCTATGTTAGGGTTTTATCTTAGAATTGTAGAATATTTACCAAATGCACAATTTCCTTGTGTTCTCTCTTAATTAGGTTTTTAGAAATTCGTGAGTAAATTGTATGAATGTAAAGTGAATAACACCCATAACATGTGTGCCATGAATTTTTAAGTTGACATGTAGGGGTGATACCAATATTTCAACCCTGATAACAACCATTTTTGTTGAGTAGTTGGAATAGAAGATACCGTGGATGACAAAAAGAACATTAAGATTGCAATGCCCATGACCTTGGATTTGGATTGAGTTGGCATCCACACCTTCTTAGGAAAGTTGAAGACTTTATGAACTAAGGGGTTGCTACTAGTAGTAATTGTCGGTTCTTATTCTACTATTAGCACTTTCTTGGCCTCGTAGTGGGACACCCCAACTTTGTTTTTTTTCTCATCTGCTCATGATGGGCAAACATGGAAATCAAAATTCACATTATCTATGGGAGAAGCTATCGAATTTCCAATGGATGGCTGATGGAGGCCATTAACCAAATGAATAGTGGTATCATGATCATGAACAAAAACCTAAAAACATTGGTTATATCAATTGGACAACAAGGACATAGGTAGTGACAAGATGATGAAGAAGGCATTTCAAAAACCAAGAAAAGGTATTTTGAGAACCCTTTTGCAAGAAATAGGAGAGGAGCCCAATGGAAATCTATTTGTACAAGGGAAACAAGAGGGGAATCACTTCAATCAAACACTATGGGAGGGGATATCCATTTCCAAATTCAATGGGTTAAATTATAGTATTAAGCCTAGGAATTGGTTCACAAGTTTGGACCATTGCTTTAGGATGAAACCCATGGGAAGCTACTAGAAAATCTAGCTTGCCACATTATGCCTAGAGGAACAAGCATTTGATTCGTCCATGATGGTTGAACGTGAGATGTATGAGCACGAGGATGGTGCTTCCTATAAATAACCATGCAAGAAGAATTTTTGACCGTATTTTTCATAAATTTGAAGCATGTGCCCAAGAAGATAATCTCTTGGTCCAAAAAATTATGAAGCAACATCCACAACGCCATATTTTTCTAAAGAATTCCATCAAACAAGTTTGGTAGAACATTTAGTTGATATGTATATTGATAGATTGAAATATTTTATTTGAGAATACATCGATGCTTTGAAGCCAAGTACATTGGAAGAATCCATTCAACAATATTAGACATATTTAGAAGTGGTAAGAAGTAAGGGTACTGCATCTTCAACTTCAAGGTTTCTTTTACTAGCTAAGAATGGTTCACTGACCAAGAATGATTCAAGAGGTATGCCTAAATACAAATTTCTTTCTACCGCTCAACCTAAAGTTAAGAGTAATGGATCCAATAGTCCTTGTTGATTTAAGAACCAAAGGACTTTGTTATACCTACAAAGAGACTTGGTTGAAGGGATACAAGTGCAAATTCACTAAGATATTGAAATTCTAGAATAGTATAACTTGGAGGACGAGGGAAATGAGCCAAATCAAATATCAGAGGATGAGGAAGAAATCACTAACATGAATGACATAGATAAAGAGATTTCATTGGTTCCCTTGTTTCCATGCATGAGATATCCTAATATTGGACCCTGAGGGTAAGGAACAAGATCAGCGAGAGGATTGCGGTTACACGTATCAATTATGACAACACCCATAAATTCATAGATTCCAAGATAGTACCATCAGTAAGGTTGAAAGTCAATTCATTACCAAATTTCCAAGTAGTCAGGGCCAATGATTCTACGATGGAGTGCATTAAGGTGGTTAAAGGACTAAAAATACAACTAGACAACTATGAACTAAGTTGTGATTTTTACACTATGGCTAGTAGGGGTTGATCTGGTCATGAGAACAAAATGGTTGAAGACCGTAGGATAAATTTGAATGAATTTGGATGGGGTGTGCATGAAATTTTAAGTAGGACACTAACTGATCATAGTTAGAGAGTTGCAATCTAGTGCAAACAAGCTAATTTCTGCAAAAAAATCAACTATGTTTCATCCTCCAATGCGATGCCATGAAAGGTTTGCATGTCAAGTTAAAGGCGCAAAATACAACAACCCAAGATGGAGTGTCGAAATTGATTGATGAATTAGAATATTTCTTCCATGATATACCTCTTGGGATGCCACTATAAAGGGGGTAGTGACATATCGTTGAGTTGGAACTATTGTCGAAATTGGTCATTGCTTATCCTTACCAAATTTATTTAAGGATGAGATAAAAAATAATAGTGCAAAAATGATTGGATATGGTCCATATAGTACCTAGAATTTAGGTCCCTTTGCATTTGCATCTCTTGTAGTATTAATGATGAAGGATGACTCTTTCCATGTGTCTTGACTATAGGGAATTCAACTAGAGGACCATTAAAAATTAGATTCCCCATTCCACATATACTCAAAATACTCATAGAATTGCATGTGGAAATAACATCTACAAATATTGATTTGAGATTTGAGTTTACCAAATAAGGGTGAGGGAATGTGACCAATTCAAGAGCCTTTAAAACTCATAATGGAAACTGAGTTTCATGTGATGTCCTTTATATCGACTAATGCACCAACCACATTCTAAGGCACGATAAACCATATCTTCAAGCCATAGTTGAGAAAATTTATTTTAGTCATCTTTGACCATATTCTCATTTATAAAAAAAAATATTTTAGTCATCTTTGATGATATTCTCATTTATAACAAAAATATGGAGGAGCATCTACATCATTTCAAAATCATTTTATCAATCCTATGAATTAACTCTTTATTTGAAGATGAATGGGAAGAGTGAACTTGTGCACTTGGTACACATCATAAGTAATGATAGATTCAAAGTTGATCCATACAAGATTCAAACTATTGTAGATTGGTCCACTTCATAGAATGTGGCACAATTGATAGGGTTTAATGGATCATGCAACTTATACAAACAAATTATTAAGAGATTTGGATGCTTCTCACAACCTTTTATAGTTAAGTGTGATGCATTTGATATTGGGCTAGGATATGTCCTCATGCAAAATCAACAACCAATCAACTTTTAACTCATGAAGTTATTAATAAGGAGAAGTTGCTATCAATCTACGATAAGGAAATGCATGCTTTAGAAAAGTTCAAACAATATTTATTGAGGCAAAATTTTATTATTGGACCAACCACCAAAGTTTAAAGTAATTTTAATCACATAAAAATTGAGGAAGCTAAGTGGGTGAGAAAATTACAAGGGTTTTGATTTGAAATTAATTACAAGAAGGGAGTAAAATGTGGTTTTAGACTCCTTATCCTGCCTTCTATAGCTAAAATAAATATCTACAATGGAACCGTGGTGGAACGATTAGATATTGGTTGAGTATGCTCAAGATGAGAGGGTTAGTTTCTTAGTTGATTTTTTTTTTAATAAGAACCACTTTTATCTTATGCTAAACTCTAAATTTAAAGAGAGGGCTTTTGTAGAATTCCTTTCCTCACCTACTTGTTGGTCATGTTGGATTATTTACAACCTATTGCAACATATGGAGTAAATTCTTTTGGAAGGGGCTTACAAGAGGTGAAAAAATTTGTTACTTTATGTGAAACCTATCAAAGGCATAAAAAAATATTATAAAAAGTGCAAGACTATAATACAACCCTTTCCCATTCCAAGTCAAAAGTAGGAATCCATTAGCATGGACATCATTATGAGGTTTCCTTGAGTGGGAGGATTTTTTGTGTGTGTGATGGTTGATCAATTGACAAAGTATGGCCATTTTATTGCAAGAGATTGTTGCAAAAGACTCAAAAGGTTGCTGCATTGTTTATGTAGCATATCTATAGGTTTCATGAGCTTCCAAAGAATATTTTCAATGATCATGACTCAAAATTATTTAACAACTTTTGGAGTGAGTTAAGTTAGAATTGTTGATTCCACCTTAACCCCAAGCACTAGATATCGTCCACAAATAGATGATCAAACATAGATAGTGAGAGGGGTAATTGGCAAACTATGTTGTCGAACAACAAGATTCTTGGACAAAATGGTTGTACTTGGCAGGGAATTAGTAGAATACAACATACTAGACATTCATTACAATGTCACCATTTGAGGTCGTTCATAGTTATGAACCTTCTTTAGTGATTGATATGACCACTGAATACACTCAAGTTCTAGTTGTTAGAGATTCTTGTAGGAATGCCAACATATACTGAATTAGCTTAAGGAAAATTTTCTCAAAGTTTCCCAAGATAGGATGAAATATCAATAGGAAGAGCACCAATTTGAGTGTGAATTCGAAGTGGGAGATTAGGTCTTCATGAGACTACAACCTTACAAGAAGTCCCTTAAAGGTAACGGGGTGGAAAACTTGGTCCTAGATAAAATGGGCCTTATAAGGTTCTAGAAAGGGTGGGACAAGTTTCATATACTCATGAATTGCCAATAGGATCATGAGTACATAACACCTTTCCCATCTCATGTTTGAAGAAAGTGGCAAGGAAAAAGGTTAAAATTTAAATATCTTACCTCTCCTAGATGATGAAGTTTATGTTCTTTTGATTCCAAATCAATTTTGGTAACTTAAGAGAAGTTGAGGATTAAGGTACTAGAAAAATACTATTTAGTGCAAGGAATTTACATTGGAAGATATGATTTGGGAAGGCCTTGAAATACTACAACATCTAGAACTACAAGATCTTTGGCACAAAACAAGTCAGGGAGAGAAGCATTGTTACAATGTTTATAAATAATGTACTTTGTTAGCAATGATTATGGTGTGGGAGCATCTTCCATTCTTTTATTAGCATAAAGAGTTATTAATGCATGCTAACATTGATGGCTACCACTATGCATACTCACATTAATGGTTTGTATTATGCTTTCTTACATTAGCTTATCCCCCTCACTCATGAGATCCTTTGCAACTCTATTATATTTAGTGTTTAATAAAAAATCCTACTTGTAAGTGTGAATCATCAAGGATTATAACTCCTCTTTTCTTGGGTTCCTCTAGTATGTAAATTGGGTACAAAAAATCTCTTAGGATTAGATCAAGGGATTTTTGGGGTGAAGTGTGCTATTGCAAGAAATATGGAAGAGAGTATTGGACCAAGAGTAACATCCATATTGCCTTGGATTTGGCCTAAGTTTTCATCCATACTTTCTCAGGATAGTTGCATACATTGTGTGTTGAGCACTTTGAGCATTTATGGGTGAAAACACAAAGATGGGTAACACTTTTTGGAGTGAATCATGGAGAAGGATTATAATTTTTATTTTATTTTATTTATTAATTTTTTTTTTGACTGAGAAAAAAGTCAACAAAAATTTCTTAGCGAAGAGTTTATAAATAACTTGGCTGAGATTTTTCTTGAGTTTTCCTCGGGTTAATAGTTTCTTAATCGTGAGTTTTGGTCTACATAGAATTTTATTCACCAAAAGATTGTTTTTTGTAATGGAAATTGGAATATACAAAACTCTTGGAGACATCTCTTGGTTGAGAGTTTGGATTTTCTGCCCACTTTCTCAACCAAGAGTTTAGATTCTCCACCCACTTTCTCGACTGAGAGTTCAAATTTCCCACCTAATATCTTGGTCAATAGTTTGTTAAAGAATTTGTGTCGAGATTGCTTTTCATTCTTTCTAACCAAAATAAGACTACATTTACCTCCATGCAAAGCAATTAAAAAAAAAATCACCTCAACATTGGCTCTACATGGCTCCCCAACATTGTTACCGAAAGAGGTAAGGTCTTTTTTGTCATTGTATTCAATAAATGTTGGGAATGGGTAATATCGATGGTTTTAACCTATTGATGATCAATTGCTTCATTTTACCACCCACAACACATTCCATTTGCAGTATGGTCATGAACAACCCTTTAAACCTCCTCACGATAGCCAAAATGAGGTCACGAACAACCCTCACCAACAATAATCATCGAGAATTTCCCTAATGCATAGTTATCCCCCATCAATATAATTGATATTCCTATTTTCTATTTGTTGATCCTAGTTTGCAATCTTGAGATAACTTTGCCTCATAGGGAGAAATCCATTTGAACCATGGGTATCCCTAGAAACTATGAGAAGAAGAAGGTAGTATCAGATACCAGATGGGGGATACTTTTAAGAGACTGCACATGCATGTTTGAAAAAAATTAACAATCTTGTGACCAAAATTTTGATACAGGTTATTTTCTGTCATTTGTAGCATTTCCTTGATATTTTGGGTATATGAATTTGACAAGGCCTTCTTAATTTTTTACTGCCCTATCACTGCCCACCTTTCTATCGTTTTACTTGGAAGTGCCATCATAGTTTACACATGAATTTTTTAAGGCCTTCTTGATAACTACCCTTTCACTACTAGCCTTTTTCAGGGTTTCACTTGGAAGTGCAAGTCATTGCCAACCCTTATTGATTTGTTGATGATTCATAAACAACTTGAATTTATCATTTAATTGGGCTCATAGTTTAGCCTTAATTTTTGTTATTCAACAATATTGTTCATCTTCTTCCTTTTTTTTTCCAAGTCTTTAATCCTAGGAGGGGTTGACTAGATTTGATGAAATTGAAGCCATAATAATCATAATTGTAGACTTCACTTCCACCCATTGCTCTAAATATTTGAAACAAAAGAAGAATGAAATTCTTGCAGACAAAGTAAAGCAATAGGAAGTGTCACCCTTCAAAATCCCTCGCAAGCTATGCAAGGGTGGTGTGTCAATGTAATACCACTTAAATAAGCACATAATAAAGACAAATTCAATAATAAGTGGATTTGAAACATGGAAGAACTTCATCCATGGGTTTAGGACTTGCATTGATTAGTGTAGGAATCATAGCATAGGTGAGAAAATGACTTTGACTATAAGCATCCATACCCCATAATATTTTGTCACTGGTTTCTAGAATAAGTGACTAGAATTGACAAATTGCACATAGTCAAGTTCCATTACAAGCTCCTTATAATGTTGACATTCTAAGAAATAGTAATACGCCATATTGAAAATAAATAGAAGCACCAAGACATATCTATTGATACTTTTATATGCAAAGAAGCTTTACCTCATTTGTCTTATGAGGTCTAGATGTCTTGTCATTAATATAACCCATCCTTACAAATGAACCCAAACAAACTATCCATTCTATGATCATACTATACATAAAAAATTAGAGATAAGATAAGATAACATAATTTTATCTCTCAATATTTATTTTCTCATTTTTCCTCTTCTACATGGGTTGTTTATAATGTGTGATAGTACATTCTTGTCATTTATTTATACTTAAAAGGAGTACCTTCCCATCTATATGCTTATAGTGTTAGGTTTTGTTAGAGCACATTTGATAGAGTGTTGAGATAGGATTCCCCTATGACCCAATCCTATAGGTTAAAGCATAAGTTAATTGACAAACCTTCACATCTTGGGACACATTTCTTAAGAAAACCAAGCTTCTTCTCTTTGTTTATATTATTTGTGTTCTTTGTAATATTCTTCTATTTCTAATTTCCCTCCTTTGAAGTTCCCTATTTTTGTGGCAACCCTTATATTGTAGTCATGTTCCCATCCTCACAGAAAACTTAGTTCTCAATTTGATGATATATTTAAATTCTAAGTTTGACATGCCAACGTAGTGCAATTATCTTAAGGCATTGAGGAATGTTGTGCCAATTTGAACTAAACCTCTCATCTACATGCTTGAATTAGTAATGACTAGTTCATTATTATCCAATAACATGTTTCCTCTACTTGCATTTGCATGTGTGATTGCGGTGCCGACTATTAGACATCAATTCCATTAACATCGTTTCTAGATACTAAGTTGACATGTTTGTTGTCACATGATTCCTATATAGCATTCACTCTTTTGTGCCATATTACAAACAATACTTTCGTTTGTCCTATTCGTTATGTATCTAAGCCCATTCTGCAGTAAGATATAAGGTTTTTTCTCCTCTAGGAATATTGATATAATTCATTCGTTTCTTTTGGTAAACTTCTCAAAATGACTTCTATTTATATCATGTTCCACCTCATTTTTATAAATAATCTACCTAGATGTTTTCCAATCTTATTCATTTTAGCCATAATTTCCTTATGCTTATTATTTCTAATTTACTTGTTTTAGAAGTTCTCAACAATACCTACTAATATTTCCCCTCATAAGATCCATATGGTTAATACCAATTTTAATGTCTTTTCTATTCTAATTATCCTTAATTGTAGGTTATCTTCTTACTCATACTTTTCAATATTCCCCTTAATAGTTTTCATTATGTTACCTAAATATTGAAACAATTTATCTTTCAAACACCTTTTTCTTTTAAAGTTATAAACTCCCATTGATTATTTCTAATTCTTTCAATTCTCTTTCCTTTAAAAACCACGGTTTCCCAATGGAGAAGCAAAAGGGTTGGAAAAATTGCCATGGATGACATCATTTGTCATTTTTATTGCCATATAAAAGTATTGGAAATCGTACAAAGATATTATATATGCTATAAGATCAATCTTTTATGTTTTTGTATGGGTGTTGTTTTTGATAGGCATTAATGGTTTTATCGTTGTAGGTGATGGAAAAGAAACTTAACTAGATGTACAACAATACAAACTAAACGTTAGGTGTAATTTTCTATGTTTATTTTAGATATAGGAAAATTCCATCTCGATAGAAATTGGTTTTCACAAAATTAAATTTTTCAAATGGTTGGTATTCCATTGAGTGTTCTTGTCCAACAGAAGCTATGTGAATACATGAATGGAACCAATTATAGTGGTCACTATAAATTATCTTCCAAAAAGGAAATAGGTGAAGTTTATCAGTTTGTAGATTTCATTGACAATGGAAAAATTGGCATGCATTGGAAGAATCAACTAGTTTTAAGTTAAGAACATAACAATTATATTGATAATGTGATAGATTTTACAACTTGTTGAGCACATTAGTAAAATCTTAGATAGGTGTTCTATAGCACAGGTGGGGGATATGTTGGGTACTTTGTGTGTGTGTAGAATAAGCCAATTATGTTGGGCATTTGACTAGTTTCGTGTTAGTGCATGTCTGGTTCGAATCCCCCTCGGCGAGGTGCACTAGTTGGTTAGTTTACTAGGTTTATATATATATACAATTTTTTTCGAGGAAGAAAACCTTATGGGTAAACCATGATTATGATACTTGACTTGCTAGGGACATTAAGTGAGTCATATAATGGATGAAATCAATGTGGGGGAACGAACTCGAGACCTCCCACGTGAAGCTCAAATCACTCAACCACTTGAGCTAGCCCATCAAGTTATATATGTTTATATATCACATGTAGTGAGCTTGGTGAATTAGCTCAATCGTTTCAAATATATTGTTTCAAGAATGGAATTCTTTTTGACAACTTATATTAAGTTACAATTATTAAGAGACAACTTTTCTAATCTCCTATTAGGTTAAAGGATGTTTCTTAGGTTAAAGGATGTTTCTGCATATCTAATTTACATGAGATTTTTGGAATCACTCATAAGATGAAACACCCAAGGGAATATCCTTATAACATAGAATGCCCAAATGAATTTTATGGATGTACTTCTACATCTCATGGGGCATTATTGGTTACCTTCTAATCCATGCCACCATCGTTCACATGGCATAAAAGATTCCATTGCACTAATTTTACATTTTTACACTTATCAACTTTGTAAAGGATTCATACAATGTATTTATTATATGCAATGAGTTCGTTGACTCTACTTTCTATTTATGAGGTGGATGGTACACTATTTAAGTTCTTTTGCTTATTTTTTAAAGACATTTTACTTTAAAATCCATAATTTCTAAATGGAGAAGTAGAGAGGTGGGGAAGATACCAGTGAGTGACAACATTTTTCAATGTTATTAATGACATAGAAGTTATCGTAAATCAACTTTGATGTTTCTATATGATTCATGTTATTTGACATGTATTAATTGTTTTATAATTATAGGTGATAGATAAGAAACCTATCTAATTGTACTATAATATGAACTAATTTTTTACCTTTTTAGTAAGGTGTAAATCATTGTGTGGTTTTCAAATATAGAAAAATCCCATCTTGATCTTGACAGGAATTGTTTTTTCGCAAAACTATAATTTTCAAATAGTTGGTATTCTATGGATTTCTATTGTCATATGTCAACCATGTCAATGTATGAATGAAACCCATTATAACAATCACTAGAAATCAGATTCCAAGAAGGAAATGGTTGAATTTTCACATCTTGCTGATTTCATTGACAAAAGCTATATTAATATAGACCAAAAAAATCAACTAGTTTCTATTGAGGACATAGCAATTATGTTGATATATGTGTAGAGTTTACAAGTTTAGCAAGTTAGTAGAATCTTACATGGATTATTTTTATGGGTAATTGATTTTTTTAAGTGAACAAACAAAACTATCAACAAGTTATGTGTGAATTTCAATAATAACACTCATACATAACCGTGTTGAAAGAAGTGATGCAATCTACAATGTAAGGTGGGGGAGATGTTGGGTACTTCATGTGTCTGCATCTCACACACACACATACACACACAATATGAGTCAAATATTTTTCAAATAGTCTTTGAGGTTGGAAAAACAAAGGTTTGTATCTCGGAGTTTTTTATGCCTCAACGCTTAATAAATACAGGGTTAAGATGGATCTATTCTAGTGTTTTAATAAAGTCAAAGATGATTAGTTTTGAATAGAAATTGGGATGATGAACAATAACCAAACTTGATTCTACGAGGTTGAAAGAAAAGAGTTTGTTTTGAAAACATTATTACACAAATGGTATCACTGTAGTCTAGGATGATCTAAACTAGAAATCTAATATTATATACTTGTATTATTATTTTTTTTTGGTAACAATGACAATGAGAGATTTATGAGAACACATCACTAAAATATTTGGATTAATGACATTTATAATTAATCTAGGCTATATATCATTCAACCTTCTTAAATGAGTATAATAGATGGACGATGTTTGCATGGCATATTGAGAAGGAATGGAAGTTTTTTTTTAAGATGAAAAATTTATACTCAAAACTAACTTTGTTATTGGTATTTGGTAAATAAAAATATTGTAGTCATAAAACCAATTTATTTATTATTTTTAATTTACAGTCAGTAGGGGTCAACATTTTGTCCTCTATTGTGTTAAGGGATGTCCTTGCATACCTAATTTGTAGGGGATGTCCTCAAGACTCTTTGTTATAATATGGAACACCATAATGAGCCTCCCTTATAACACAAAGTGCCCATGTGACATTGCTTGATGTACTTCTACATATTTGAAGGTTGAAGGAATTGTTGGTTACTTTTGGATCCATGCCACCATAGTTCACATGGAATAAGATATTCCATTGCACTACTTTAAATTTGTTCTCTTATTAAATTCGTAAAGTGATGAGATAGAGTGAGCAATATTTAAGTTCTCTATCCATTGTATTCTTTTTCTATTTTTTTCTAGAACATAAGATGTTTCCAATTTGTTAAAGAGATTTTACTTTAGAAGTGGAGAGGTTGGAAAAGTTGCATTGGTTGACACCATTGGCCAATTTGACTATTGGCATGTGAGTGTATTGAATCTCATACAAATATATCATATATGTCATTAGATGTTCGACCTTTGGAGTTTCTTTATGGGTGTTGTTATTCAACAACTATTAATGGTTTTATGGTTGTATGTGGTGGATAAGAAACATGCCTAGTTGTACTACAATATGGACTAAATTTGTAATTTTTAAACCAAGGGAAATTGTTTGCATTGTTTTCATATATAGGATGAACATGCATGATGCACCTTCTTAACCTTATTGGACAATGCCTCTTAAAATTTCCAATCACTATTACTTTTTTAGTGGACAATAAAATAATTCCCTTATTTTGTTTCTATCTACATCTTGTTTTCTTAAGTTAATTTTGAGTATACAAACATGTTGCAGTTTCAATTAATTTTTTGGTGCAGGTACATCTTGTTTTCTTAAGTTAATTTTGAATATACAAACATGTTGCAGTTTCAATTAATTTTTTGGTGCAGTTAGGGTTGTGAGTAAATTTCTCTTTGGCTCAATATTCAAAAAACTTAATAATGCTGCAACAACAACTTCTCTATGAGTGTCCAAAAATGGAGTAGATTCTAGAAATTTTTATTTTAGAATCTATTACATTATCTTAGTAGAATTTTATGAACATTTGACCAATTCATGGAAATCAGCATGTCAACTCCTCTTATGCAAGACAACTTGGAATTATGAAATTAAGATCAATTAATTTAAAATTTAGTTTTTCATGACGTAGGTCACTTCAAAATTTTTGATAGTGTAAAGGACCCTATGGGTCACTACTATTTGAATGAAAGAGACTAGATACTTTTATTAAAGGACATGTTTTTCTCATACCTTTTTGTGAATTCTTTTCATGGAGGAGTATGAATGAAATCAATAAAGTGAAGCAAGGAAGAGGCTTTTGCATATCAATGTGAACGGTTCTACATTCTTCTTGTTCCATTGAGGATTTTAGCGTAAGATATGGATATATTATAAAACCACTTTCTGAGTTGTCTATGTCTGAGCCTATGTATCATTGTCAACACATGAAATATCATTGAAGCAATGAGTGAAGATGTGTTCAAATTCTACAAGAATAACATCATGAGACATTGATCTCTCGACAACCCGAGTGGGCCTAATGGCTAAGAACATGTGTTTCCTCCTAAGAGGTCACATATTCAAATCCAAAGGGGGGTAGGGTATGTAAACCTCCGTAGACTTTAATAGTCAAATCGATGCGTGAAGGGAAGTCCCTTGTCCCATAAACAAGGGAGTCTCATACACCAATTTGTTGTCTGGCTTGGCCATGACCTTAAAATTAGATTATTATTATTATTATTATTATAATGATTCACTGATCTCTATAAAATTCTAATAAATAAATACGATGTTGAGATTTATACTTTTGATGACT
>JASDQU011247177.1:14965-25743 GCA_032191745.1 Picea mariana
TAAATTTTTTTTCTAAGAGATTTAAGTTGCTCACAACAATCATTCAATAGGCATTTGACATGATAAATCCTTCTACAAAATGAATTAAAATCAGCATGGAAATCATTTAATGATGAAATATTGGAAACATGAATAGATCAGTACCATTGTCTCGCCTCTCCTTCCAAGGAGTACATAAACATTTGCAACAGTACATATTCATGATGAATATCAAGATGGTCCATGTATTGATGAAAATCAATCACGTGTTGTGCAGGATGATCATGATCATCTCCTATGAACCTTGGAAGGTAGTCTCCCCATTCATGCATAGTAGGCACGACATTTGGAAAACCAGGAATACTGGAGAAATCAAATGGAGCAAACCTACGAGGAAAAATGGCTTCCATGGCCTTCAAAATCTTGGATCAATGGAGTCACCAAAAGATTCTTCCTTCATGGAGTCACTAGGTGAATGATACAGTCATAAACGTTTCCAACTCATGTTCACCATCAAGACCTAGAATTGATCATTGTCTTTCTCCCAGGGATAAATTCTTCGTTCCACTGTCCTTAACAACGACTCCAAAATATGTTAGTCCCTAAATTTGCACTTGACTATGAGAGGGAAATCTAGGGCATCATCAATTTATTACAATGGTATTTATGAAATGTTTTCTGAACCGGTTTTTATAAAATGGTTGAAAGTTGATTTAAGGATTCAATAAAACATATAACTCAATGTAAAAGAAAGTAAATATCCCATTGGCTTAGTAAATGACAGACACTTTAACGGATCATATGGTAAGGTAAATAAATAAAGGAAGGTATGTGAGTATCTAGTTTTTCAACTCACACATGGATTTATTATTTCAAAATATCATTAAGAAACAAGAACATGTACTTGAAAACAATCTTAATTATGAACAAAAACAGTAAAATGTTCATTGTGTCACCCACAATCAAGAAATCATATGCATTACAATAGAATAAATGTATTCAAGTAAAAAAATAAATAGATAAATATATAACATAATATATGACCATCAACATGCCTTTTCCATTTAGTACCAATATGAAATGTAGTCTTTTCTTACAGTGGAATTTTTACAAAAAAGGCCCTTGAATGCCCAACTAATTGACCTTTTAATTCTCCTTCTACCATGTTTATATAGAAAGAATACATATTTATCAAGATCCAAAAGAAATGGATCTGAAAACATCCTCATATATAGTTTTGTGTTTCAAATAATCAACGAGGAGATCATATCTGATCTCCAAGTCGAATTGATGAGGTGGCTTGTCAACTACTGTCCATAAGATTTTTTTAGGAAAATAAATCTGGAAAATTCCTGAAAAATAGGGTCCAACAATCTCTTAGTATCTCCCAAATGGTGATAACTATGTAAAATCCGAGAGACCATTTTGTGAAGGGGACCATTCCCATGAAAAACCTCTTTTTATTTCTAAAAATGCATCTCCACCTGCTTTTAAACCTCACCCAAAATTTGTCACTAAAACAGGAAATCATTTAATGTGAAATCTCTGAAAAATGGGCCTCAAAGATATATTCGAACCTCTTAAACTGTGATAGTTTTGTAAAAAATCAGGTTTTTGTGAAGGATCTCGTTCCCAACAAAAAAGTTTTTTTATTTCAAAGAATTCATCTCCATCGTTTCATAAACTGCTCTTGAAGATAAGGACTAAAACAAGAAAAATAGAGTATTTCATGTATTTGATTTCTGTCTTCTCTTCTTTCTGTTGTGTTCATCTTGAACTCTTGACGTTCTTCAACTGGAGAAGGTATATTTAGGTCAATGGAGGTTTCAGGATTCCTCAACTTAATTTCATACTTTGAATATGATACACTACCAAACCCCTCTCCCTCAACACTTTTTGATTTTTTAATTTCTGGAAAATCCTGTAACTAGTTTATTTCTTGAAAGGAATCATTTTTCTCATCATCATATGTGATTTTGAGTGTAGATTCAGTGACTGAAACTAATATTATGGTTTCCCTAGTTACAGGTCTCCTTGAATACTGTGCAATATGTTTTCCCTTCTCTCGTTTTTTCCTCTGTTCTTAAGATTTCTCCTCTAACCTGTGTAAAGAAGATGCCATTTCTATTTTTTGATCTCTTTCTTCGTATCCTCTTAATTGTCTTCTATGATAATAATGTTTTCCTTCTTGATCGAAGGATGAAACATGGCCTTTGAGTTCATTCTAAATTTGTTTGCATCCCTGGTAGAATTTCTTCTAGGGTATTTAGGTACAGGTGTCTTCTTCTTACTTTGTTTCTTACCTTTTGTAGTCTTCTTGACTGTAGGTTGTTTCTTCTATTTAGCTGGACTTTGAACTGGGCTTGTGGTGTAATCTTCAGGTTCATCAGATTCCCTTCTAATATCTGGATCAAAATGGGTATCAGTCTCTTTATCCATTTTAATTTTCTTACCTCGACTGGTAATGCCTTTCTCATTAAGTTTACCCATAGGAAAATCACCAATGGCTTGCTGTGTTTGTAATTTTCTCTTGCTAGCATGAGTTACCCTAGCTGTAGGAGAATTTTCTTTCATCAAAACCTCAATGGATTGAGATTTATGTTTACCTCTTATAGGTTTCTTCTCTTTGACACTTTTAGACTTAATTTCTTGTAGATTAGGTTTTAATGACTGGATTAACCAGTCCCAAGACCTATGAACTTCATTTAAGGAAACGACTACTAATGTTTTGATCAACCCTTGATGGAAAAGACTATTTTTTGTTGTTTCATGATGTGAATGGATCCTCTTATACATCTTAGATACGATTTTTAATAAGAAATAAGGTAGGTTAAGAGGGTAATCACCATTTACATGGATTAACAGTGTAATATGATAGAGATGAACTAGAGAAAATATGCCTTCACATGTAATGTACCTGTGGATAATTGACAAAGAAGTATTCCATTCTTTCCTCACCCAGCTGTGTGGGATACCTTGGCTCCAATTGGGTTTTTTCTTTTTCTGGAATTATAAACTGATTTACAAACTCCATACCTACATTTTCTTTCTCCCACCATCTTTCCCCATATACTCGTAACCTGGAAGATTTAGTTATGGAATGCTCTATCACGTGCATGAGGAGTTTACCAACTACAGATTCAAAACCATCGAAATTCTGTGAAAATGTCATAGCAATCTGCTTTTCATGACCCTGAAATGTCGGGAAGAAGTTGAACCAGCCTGCATCCTTGAATTTTGTGCCATTTGAGGAAATTCTTCAAGCAATTATGTCCCTTTTGGCTCCAATCTGGTTATCTAACCACTCTTTTTGGGTGCCATGACACTGATACAATCCTATAGAAAATTTCTGAGAATATCGAGGGTTTGATCTCCAACTTTTGAAGGCTGTTGAAAAATGAGAGTTATATATTTACCTACAAATCATGTGTATAATGATAGACATACTAAAATAGACAGATTATGATTTCATTCATATGGAATAATAATCGGGCATGTTGATTTGGTGTCAAGGTGGCGAGTATAGCCTGATCCTCCAAGTTAGTTGTCATCTTAAGAATTACATCATGAAATAGATTGTATAGAGATGTGTATATCCTCTAGTAATGATTTTGAACATTAAGACATGATCTGGGTAAAGTGGTGCATGCACAACTATGATTACTTCTGGCACTGCAAGAATAGCGCTATTCTTGTAGTGCCCTTTCCACTTTGACAAAATTTGAAAATTCAAACAAGGAAAGGACAAGTGATTTGATCGAAATATTTCATATCATATCCTAATCTTTGAAACTTAAAAACATTTAAAATGTGCATAAAAAAAATGGAAATAAGATTTCAAGCAAAGAAGGGGAGAAACAAAGTTTAACAAAGAATCATGAAAAATGGATAGAACAAGGATTAAGGACACCTAATCAGTCAAAAGAAGGTTAAGGACTAATACTAGCTCCTTCTAGGGATAAAGTTTCATGATGAAACTTTAAGAACTTGTTGACCAATGCCTTCACATCCCTCGTCATCATCAACTTTTACTGTAATTATTTCCCTGTCCATCCATTCATTTATTTGCAATCCAAAAATAACAACCACAAAACTCCAAGTAGTCTTTCCATTGGGCTATGGAGTCCTTATTATTGCATACTGAAAACTTGAAACTAATATCATACTGTAAATTGATCTTCAAACTGAAACCAACATGCTCAAAAATAAATCTTATTTATGTACAACTCCTAAACAACTAACCAATCAGTTCCTTGATCAGGTCACATCAAACTTCCAATGTAGCCATGAAAGCATTTCATTGACAAGATGGTCTTCTTCCTTGCAAGTAAATAAGAAAATGTATAAAAATTGAGATGTTTGCAATAAAAAATGAATGGGCAACCCATACTTACAACTGCAATTTTCTTTAAATCCAAATGCTGCAAAATTTTGAACCTCTGGAAACACTGACTCCATGTAGACAACTATTGGATCATATATAATATGACAAAATTCCAGCTGATGAATAGACCAAACTACTCCCCTGCAATTTTTGTTGTATTTGTGAGACCATAATCCACTTGATTTCCTTGAAACAACACATGAACATCACTTGTTTTCTGACAGTGAACAACAACATCTTGGATAGGTTGATTTCCTTCATGTATTTCTCAAACATCAGATTCATACTCCTCAAAAATGGGCTCACTATTGCATATGTCAATGAATGTTGATGTGAAATTATGCTCTTGTCCATTTTCATATTCATCATATACAGATTGACTATAAAAAAAAGTTGAATTTTGAAATTCCCAAAATTCTGTTTCATTATGCTCTTCAAAGAAAGAATAGAAATAAGCAACTTGGTCTTTTGGAACAAAAAATTCAATATGACAATCCAATAAATTTGTTGTCATACTATTGATGACACTGTCATCAACAACATCTTGAAAAAATTCTCCTTGAAAAGAACAATGAGAGAAAGTTTCATGAATGATCAAATGTTTTTCATCATGATAGGATGGAGACTTTTGATTGATTTCAACTAGAAATGATAAAAAAAATTAGTTCACCATCAATATAATCTTTAAAAATTTATTCACTAAAATACTGGCCTTCACAAATATTTCCAGTATCAAATTATTCATGAAGAGACCCATTCGAATGGCCATCAAAATTGTTAGGAGCTTTATTAGAACATTCCAAAATATCTTCATTGATCTCATCACTAAAGCCCTACTTAAAACTTTTGCTAAGAGATTTAAATTGCTCAAAACAATCATTCAAGAGGCATTCGGCAAGATAAATCCTCTTACAAAATGAATGAAAAGAATCATGAAAATAATTTAATGATGAAATACTGGAAACATGAAGAGATCGGTACCATTGTCTCGCCTCTCCTTCCAAGGAGTACATAAACATCTTCAACAATACATCTTCATGATGAATATCAAGATGGTCCATGTATTGATGAAAATCAATCAAGTGTTGTGGAGGATGATCGTGATCATCTCCTCTGAACCTTGGAAGGTATTCTCCCCATTCATGCATAGTAGGCACAACATTTAGAAAACCAGGAATACCGGAGGAATCAAATGGAGAAAACCTACAAGCCAAAATGGCTTCCATGGCCTTCGACATCCTGGATCAATAGAGTCACCAACAGATTATTCCTTCATGGAGACGCCAGGTGAATGATATAGTCATAAAAAGTGTCCAACTCTTGTTCACCATCAAGATCTAGAATTGATCATTGTCATTCTCCTAGGGATAAATTCTTCGTTCCTCTGTCCCCAAAAATGATGCCAAAATATATTAGTCCTTAAAGTTGCACTTGACTATGAGAGGGAAAGGTAGGGCATCATCAAGTTATTGCAATGGTATTTATGAATGGTTTTCTAAATAGGTTTTAAGAGAATGGTTGAAATATGGCTCAAGGATTCAATAAAACATATAACTCAATGTAAAAGAAAGTAAATATCCCACTGGCTTAGTAAATGACAGACACTTTAACATATCAGATGGTAAGGTAAATAAAGAAAGGCAGGTATGTGAGTATCTAGTTTGTCAACTCACACATCGATTTCTTATTTCAAAATATCATTAAGAAACAAGAACATGTACTTGAAAACAATCTTAATTATGAACAAAAACAATAAAATTTTCACTATGTCACCCACAATCAAGAAATCATATGCATTGCAACAGAATAAATGTATTTGAGTAAGAAAAGAAATAGATAAAGATATGGAAGAAGATATGACCATAGACATGCCTTTTCCATTTAGTACCAATATGAAATATAGTCTTGTCTTACAGTGGAGTTTTTACAAAAAAGGCCCTTGAATGCCCAACTAATCGAACTTTTACTTCTCCTTATACCCTGTTTATATAGAAAGAATACATATTTATCAATATCCAAAATAAATGGATCTCAAAAAGTTCTCATATGTATTTAGTTTCTTGTTTCAAATAATCAAGGAGGAGATCAGATCTGATCTCCAAGTCAAATAGATGAGGTGTCTTGTCAACTTTTGTCCATAAGAGTTTTTTAGGAAAATAAATATGGCAAATTCCTGAAGAATAGGGTCCAACAATATCTTCGTATCTCCCAAATGGTGATAACTATGTAAAATCCGAGAGAGGGTTTTGGGAAGGGGCTCGTTCACAACAAAAAAATCTTTTGGTTTCCAAAAATTCATCTCCAACTTCTTTTAAACCTCGCCCAAAATTGGTCACTAAAATAGGAAATCATTTAATGTGAAATCTCTGACAATAGGCCTCAAAGATATATTTGAACCTCTTAAAATGTGATATATGTGTAAAAAATGAGAGAGGTTTTTTTGAAGGGGACCAGTCCCAACAAAAATCTCCTTTTATTTCAAATAATTCATCTCCATCATCTCAGAAACTACTCTTGAAGATAAGGACTAAAACAAAAAAACAAAGTATTTCGTGTATTTGATTTCTATCTTTTCTTTTTTCTGTTGTGTTCATCTTGAACTATGGATGTTATTCAACTGGAGAAGGTAGATTTAGGTCAATGGAGGTTTGGGGATTACTCAATTTAATTTCATACTTTGAATATGATCCACTACCAAACCCCTCTCCTTCAACACTTTTTGATTTTTCAATTTCTGGAAAATACTGTAACTGGTTTATTTCTGGAAAGGAATCATTTTTCTCATCGTCATATGTGCCTTTGAGTGCAGATTCAGTGAATGAAATGGATCTTATGGTTTCCCTAGTTACAGGTCTCCTTGAATACTGTGCAATCTATTTTTCCTTTTCTCATTTTTTCCTTTGTTCTTCAGATTCTCTTCCGACCTGTGTGAAGAAGATGCCAAGGTATGTTTTTTGATCTCTTTCTTAGTATCTTCTGAATTGTATTCTATGATAATAATGTTTTCCTTCTTGATAGAAGGATGAAACATGGCCTTTGAATTCATTCTGAATTTGTTTGCAACCCTTGTAGAATTTCTTATAGGGTATTTAGGTACACGTGTCTTCTTCTTACTTTATTTCTTACCTTTTACAGTCTTCTTACCTATAGTTTGTTTCTTCTATTTAGATGGAATTTGAATTGGGCTTGTTGTGTAATATTCAGGTTCATTAGATTCCCTTTTAATATCTGGATCAAAATGGATATCAGTCTATACATCCATTTTAAGTTTCTTACCTCGACTGGTAGTGCGTTTCTCATTAAGTTTGCCCACAGGAAAATCACCAATGGCTTGTTGTGTTTGTAATTTTCTCTTTCCAACACGAGTTACCATAGTTGCAGGGGAATTTTATTTCATCAAAAAATCAGTGGCTTGAGAGGTATGTTTACCTTTTCTAGGTTTCTTGTCTTTGACAGTTTTAGACTTAATTTCCTATAGATTAGGTTTTAATGACTGGATTAACCAGTCCCAATACCTCTGAACTTCATTTAAGGAACCAGAGAAAATATTCCTTCACATGTAATGTACCTTTGGATAATTAAAAGAGCAATATTCCATTCTTTCCTCACCCAGATGTGTGGGATTTCTTGGCTCCAATTGGGTTTTTGATTTTTTTGGAATTAAAAACTGATTTACAAACTCCATAGCTACATTTTAGTTCTTCCACCATCTTTCCCCATATAGTGGTAGCCAACAATATTTAGCTATGGAATGTTATGTCATGTGCATGAGGAGCTTACCAACTACAGATTCAGAACCATCGAAATTCTATGCAAATGTCATAGAAATATGCTCCTCATGACCCTGGAATGTCAAGAAGAAGTTGAACCAGCCTGCATCCTTGGACTTCTGTGCCATATGAGGAAATGCTTCGAGAAATTCTATCCCTTCTAGCCCCAATCTAGTTATATGACCACTCTTTTTGGGAGCCATGACACTGATACAATCCTGCAACACATGTGTAGAATTATATACATACTAAAATAGGTAGATTACGATTTCATCCATATGGAATAATAATCAGGCGTGTTGATTTGGTGTCAAGGTGGCGAGTACAACCCAATCCTACAAATTAGTTGTCATCATTAGAATTACATCCTGAAATAAATCATATAGAGATATGTAGATCCTCTAGTAATGACTTTGAACGTTAGGACATGATCTGGGTAAGGTGGCGCATGTAGAACTATCATTACTTCCGGTGCTGCAAGAATAGCGCTATTCTTGTAGCGCCCTTTCCACTTTGACAAAATTTGAAAATTCAAATGAGGAAAGGACATGTGATATGATAGAAATATTTCATATCATATCTTAATATTTGAAAACTTAAAAACATTTAAAATATACATAAAAAGAATGAAAATAATCTTTCAAGCCAAGAAGGGGAAAAACAAAGTTTAACAAAGAATTATGAAAAATGGATAGAACATGGATTAAGGACACCTAATCAGTAAAAGAAAGGTTAAGGACTAACATATGTTATCACCTAAAAATCATCCGCAACATTACAAAAAATGATTGAAGAAAGACATCAATTCCAACAACAATTAGTACACCTACAACATCAAAATCCATTAAAAAGGCACAAAAATATATACTTTGTTCATAAATCAAAGTGCACAAATTCACCAAAGGAAGTGAGTGCACTGTGCATAGAATGTGCATTCCAACAAAACCCTAATTGTGCACTTTATGCAGAATACATGACTATCTAGAAGCAAACCCATGCACTTCTCATGAACGGTGCATTTATGAATCTTGTTGGCCTCTCAACCACTTCCATTCCGACCCCCAACATGATTTGACACTCATATCTAAGTGAAATATAGCTTGGAGGTTGTCAAGGGCTACGAAGTACCCTAAAAGGCCCCTTGTTCACATTATGAACCAACTACATATTTCCATGAATGGACACTATAAATATGTGCCATGGGTGTGCTAGAAAAACAAGAACTTCAAGGTATTGTTATGCTGCAAGAATTCTTCTTGGAGAATCCTCTTTTCTCTTTGAATCATTCAAGCACTATTGCAAGGGCCATTCCACTCACCTCTTGAGAGGATTGGCATTGTATTTATTCACCATTGTTACTTGCCATTGTATGAAGAGAAGATCTCTCTATTAGGGAAATCAAGATCCCTCCCAAGGAGGAAGAGGGGATTCATAAGTCCCTGTATTTCTCTATGGTGCTATCCTATCAATATATTAATCCATTGGTAGCTATATTATTGTCATTTTCATTTTTGTTTTCTTTTGTTTTTGTTTTTATTTCCTTGTTTCATGTGTATTTGGTTATCTAATCAACTCACAACTCTCTGTCTTGTTTAGATGACTTAACTAGGCAAGTAAGTGTTGTGTTTTTTCTCACCCATGTGAAAAAACCAACACAATAGATTGGCAACCATAATGTGGATGTGAATCAAATTCCTCCCTATTTAAGTCTGGAGAGAACTTCTTTATAATTGTTTGGATATGCAGGTACCAAAACTGACCTAGTCCAGTCTTCCAAATCCAGAATTCATATCTAAGGCGAGAGAACTTCACCTCGAAATTTGTTTCTCGATGCGTGACAGGAAGTGAACGTCTTTCAAAGCACACAGATGTGCATTCGATGCACTCTACATGATTTCATGTAATATCTTTCATAAACCTGCGCATTCTGCACACTTGGCATGACTGATAGAACTATAGCCTGCGCACAAGTTCAGTTTTTTGCAAATTGTAAGGCTTTTCTGAGTGGTTTAAGGGCCCCTTGCCTTCATATTTTAATTTCCTATACTTTTTAAAGAAATCACACTTCACTTAGAGTCCTTTCTTACAAGAAAGGCTAGCTAACATAAGTACACAGGGGTAAAAAGAATTACAATTCTTCTCTTTGCTTTGTTGTTAAGCCCTAAATAGTGGCTCATTATCCCTTAATTCGGGCATATTACATTAGTAATGTTATTTTATTTATGTCAGATTTAGTCCATTAGTTGTAATTGTAACTCCTAGTATCCTATATATAACAAGGAGACATTTTCATTTGGATTCATCTTGTACTTGAACATTTATGTGGTGTATAAGGAGGTTGACCCCTGGAAGAGGCTTATTATCTGAAATTATCTCTTTTTCAAGGATTTGAGTACTTATTCTGAGGTTTTTCTATGCTATATTGAGAAACTCCAACTTTGGTTTGAAGAACAACCACGTTCCTAAGATCGATATGAGGAATTTTGATGGCAAGGACCCAATCACATGGATACCTCAGATGGAGCAATTCTTTGATCTACATAATGTGTCACATACACAAAAGGTACAAATTGCTTCTTTATATTTAGAACCCAATCAATTTGTATGGTATTGATGGCTTTGTTCTCACAAATCACTCATCACTT
>JASDQU011247177.1:25843-47312 GCA_032191745.1 Picea mariana
TATCCATCACAACGCAAATCCTTGCTTTAAACCTTGGGGGCAGTTGACCCAGTTGATACTCGACTAATCACCTTTGATTTAGATAGAGAAGAACCATGCCTCCCCACTCTGGTATCCTTTCATATACCAGTTCAGATCAAGAAAATCACAGTTCATCGATGCATCATTGATGAAGGTGCATCCACATGAATCATGTCCAAAGTAGTATAGAAGAAACTCGGCTCACTTGAGCTAGTACCATCTTCCATCACCCTAAGAGATTATGACGGTTGACCATCATCCCCTGAAGGGCTCTTCCAAAATGTCCCTATAGAACTTGGGGGAAAAACCATCCTGATTGAGCTTGAATTTATCGATGCCCCACATGATTACAATATCTTTTTCAGACGTATCTACATGTATTCTATGAAGGAGGTAGCCTCTTATGTGTTTCATATGATGATGTTCCCCCATAACAGGAAAATCATCACCATCGACCAACTTACACATTACTATCCTAACCATTCCTCCAACATTGATAACATCCTCCCTCTTGTTCATGCTATCTTGGATTCTTTTCCAGTCATTGACATTGTCCCTGGAATATTCAAGGACCCATCCTTGTTAGGTACTTATCATGGAGCACCACCTCTCCTAAACTCATCTATTTCAGCACAAGTGTGTGTAGTTTTCTATAATGTAAAAGATATAAGAGACAATACTCCTCCCACCGAGTCCCCTCTCAGAGAACTACTACCTTATGATTTCCCTGAAAACACCACCATACCACTTATCTAGGATTTCCCCCCCTCCAAGGGAAAATACCAGTTTGGGAGACACTCCCCCAAGCCATTACCCAAATCCCCTTTTTCTACCCCCCACCTGGAGTCCAAGCATTCCAAGTAGCTGCTACCCTCACCCTTCCCAACATAGTTCTCTCCATCCCTGTATGGTATCTCCATCCACCCTCTATGGTTTCTACACCATCTCTCCCTCCTCAAACATAGGGATTACCGATGCAAATCCTAGTACAGGATTCTACCACACCACCCCCACCCCCAACCGAAAGCAACACCGCCACCACTGGGGGAAGACAAAGGAGGAATGAGCCCATAGCTCCACTCCCTCCCCAAGCTCAATCTCCCTGCGCACTATGTGAAAAAGAATGGCACCCCACTAAGAGATGTCCTACTCTTCCCAAGTTATGCAATCTTATACATCTCCCTAAAGCAACCCCATTGTTTGCCACTCCACCAAGTGCATCCGCTGCTACTATGGAGTCCTCAACCACACAAAATAAAGGGTTACAAACCAATTTCGCTTGTTCCATATGCTCAGAATATGGCCATTACACTCATCATTTCCAAACTCTACCTCAATTCCACCAAACATTACCCACAATATGCCACACATCTCTTCTTGAACCCTCTTAGGCACTCCCTATTGATGCTCACATTACTTACATTCGTTATATTTCTTCGTCAGTACTCAAGTGAATGATATATCATACACAATGTCTTGACATTTGGTTTATGTCAAGTGAGCCATCACACCCCATACATGATATCCCTTCTACGTACTCATCCTCTGAGATCCATGACATTTCTCCATTGACGGTACCCCCTACCATCTCCCAGGATCCTATGTATTTTTTTATTTTCCACTGCAATGAAGATATCCTGGAGGAACTAACTACCATTGATTTCCCATGGAATGTACTCCATCATCAAGCACTTTTTCTCTGACAAGAGGACTTTTACCCTCCTTCCCAAGCCTCCCTATGCGCAATCGAAACCAAGGATTTTATTCCTCTGGGACAGATTTTCTGGTTCAAAAACCTTGTTCCTGTCCCCAATACTTTTGAAGAACGCAACATGGCCAACATCTCCCCCACAATCAAAATTGACATTTCCATTAAACTAGGCATCATAAAAGAGATCACCATTGGGATAAACCCACACATAATATGTTGGAAATCAACTTCTACCCACGCATGGGTGTGCGAGTATTCTCCTATTTCCCACACACTATTGGGCACCTACACTTAAAACACCCTATACGACCCTTCATACAACCCCTAGCTAACATTCATCAAATTCACAAAATGCAGAACGATAAGGTCACTAAATTGTCTCTCGCAACTCCCAAATCGGTAGCCTCAAGCTCCCACAATCTTCCAAATCACCTCACAACTCTCTCGCCAGATCAAAAATAGTGTCGGTGCAAATGAGGTGGAATTGTGGGCCCACCATCCATATATAGGCCCTTTTTCCCAACTTCCACATTCTGGTATACGAGCTCAGAGCCTTATTTTTCTAAACCGTTCTCGGCCACGAGATCCTAATCCAACCATCTACACATTCATATTCCTTGGGCTATCATCTACACTTCTCTCGAGAGGATCATTTTTTTCACGCCACGTTCAGGTACGCATGCTTACTTTCAGTTTTATCAAATAGTTGTTATATGTTCTTTATCATCAGATATTGTTCACGTCAGGAATTTGTTTTTTTTTGTGCAGGTACTTGTTAAGAAAGATTACAACCCTTTCAGGTATATGTTCCACACTGGCATGTAATTACTCCCTTTGTAAACAATTTCATATCCCATGCACACCCTCAGCTATTTCCCTTTAGGTTCCCTATATCTGGCTTTGCAGTACCTTTACCTTTGCCACATTTTGATACAGTCAACCGATAACACTCTCCCCCACATGAGTTTTCCCATTCATAGTTCCCCTTGGCAACTTGACACGCATGTTGTTTTCTCCCCCTAGGATTGGGAGTCTCGATAGTTTTTTTCACTTCCGAGAATGAACCCCATACTTCTTCTTATCATATTTCTAACCTTCCCAATGGACTCCCGAGTCATATCATCCTACACTTCATTTTTTTAACTGCACCCCCATAGTTCCATTATCCCTCCATCTCATCTACCATCAGTCTACCCATCTGCAAATTTTCCTCCATCCATTTACCTAATACAGAAACCCACCCATGGGGCCCCCACCACCCACTAGTTCTCTTTCACAAACTTGTGCCCTAAACAAGCCAAGCCATATTTCATCGGGGCACCCATTTCTATATCGGTATACTCAACCCCAATTATTATTTATTCATTTAGTAATTGTATAAAGACCTTGTTTCCAGCATATACATAGATTTTCTAGTCGTCATTCCCCATGGCCTTCTTTTACCTGGAAAATAAACCCATGTTTCCCTTGCTTGGGGCATCCACCCTCTTTTCATATAGACATCGTTGAAAAACCCCAAGTATCCCAAATCCATGTAACCATGATCTCTTATTTTTCCCACTTTTTCAGCCTCCAGCACAATTTTACGCCATGTCTAGTTGTCCCCCTGACACTAGATCCAGTTTTACAGTTGCTGCCAATCATCCTTCAAAACCCCAACCAAGGGTAGTCTTCAGTCCCATAGTGTCTTGAATTTGTCCATGTCAACCGTCAGTACCTGACATCATCTATTACTCAATGGATTTCACGAATCCCTTTGCTTCTTGACGTCGTGTCTCCCTTCCCATCAACATCAACACATTTTCCAGCAGGGTAGAAATATCTTGACTCTCATTACCTTTTCAAGGAGGAGTCTTGGATGGAACAAAGAGAGTCATCATTGCTTTCTAATTTTGTTTATCCCCATAACATTCGACTTCAGCAAACTCTCATGTTAAGGTGGGTCTTACTATGTGACCATTGTAGTTTTCCATACCAATCGAAGACCTCTGAATTTGATAGGCCATCAATACCTACGAGTCATCAACACTTCTTATCGTCATCCATTACTCGATTCAAATCCAGTTCACCATTCAGAACCATCATCTATTGTTATCAACCATTGTGGAGGGCGCTGCAACTATCTACATCATCATACACCTTCAGTGCCATTCCCACATTTTGGTTTCATGACACGAGCATGGGGCATGCCCACCTCATTTGTATACAAATTTTATTTTTCTTCCTAGAGAAAGGTTTGGTTCCCACAATTTTCCCTCTCCCTTTGGCAGACCACTCTTGTAGTTCCCCTCTTCACTCTTCCTCACCATGTCACTCTCAGCAAAAGAAACATTGATGTATTTCGGCTATAAATATGCTCCTAACCTCACACATTAGGGGGCATTTGTTATCACCGAAAAATCGTCCGCAACATTACAAACAACAGTTGAATAAAGACATCAATTCCAACAGCAATTAGTACACCTACAACATCAAAATCCATCAAAATTGCATAAAACTATATACTCTGTTCATAAATTAAAGTGCACAAATTCACCAAAGGAAGCATGCACACTATGCACAAAATGCACATGCCAACACAACCCTAATTGTGCACTGTAAGCAGAATGTGTGATTGTCTACAAGAAAACCCGCACACTTCTCATGAATGATGCATTTATGAATCTTGCCGGCCTCTCAACCACTTCCAATCTGACCCCCAACATGATTTGACACTGCGATCTGAGTGAAATCTAGCTTGGAGGCTGGTCAAGGGATAGGAAGTGCCCTAAAAGGCCCCTTGTTCACATTATGAACCAGTTACATCTTTCCATGAATGGACACTATAAATATGTACCATGGGTGTGATAGAAAAACAAGAACTTCAAGGTATTATTATGCTACAAGAATTCTTCTTGGAGAATCCTCTTTTCTCTTTTAATCATTCAAGTACTATAGCAAGGGCCATTCCATTCACCTCTTGAGAGGATTGGCATTGTATTTATTCACCATTGCTACTTGCCATTGTATGAAGAGAAGAGATCTCTATTAGGGAACTCAAGAGCCCTCCCAAGGAGGAAGAGGGGATTCATAAGTCCCCGCCTTTCTCTATGGTTCTAGCCTATCAATACATTGATCCATTGGTGGCTATATAATTTTCATTTTCACTTTTCATGGTTCTAGTTCTTGCAAGTTTTTCTAACCTTTGATTCCTCTATTTTTATTTTTATTTTCTTGTTTCATGTGTATTTGGTTATCTAATCAACTCACAACTCTTTGTCTTGTTTAGCTGACTTAACTAGACAAGTAAGTGTTGTGTTTTTTCTCACCCATGTGGCAAAATCAACAGAAGAATGTGTGTGACTGTTTAAGAAAAAACCGTGTATGTACGCTCCCTATGGAATGACAACTCGCGTATGTATGCGTTTGTCAAGGGAAAAACTGTGTATATGTATTAAAACATTGCCAGGGTAAACATAAGGCCAAGAAACTCAGATACAAAGTAAAAATAGGCTGCCAAGTAATCAGGCGACAAGGAAACTCAAGATAATCAAAGAGCAATTGAAGGAGAAAAACACTCCAAACCCCCCATAAGAAGATTCGATCCCCAGTATGGTCACCAATTCTGTTATGAGGAAAATCACTCTATGGCATGGGGTAAGCCACAACAGAGGAAATGACTGTAGAAATCAACTCTAATCCAAAGTATGCTATATAAATGAAAATGCTAACAAGACAAGATAAAGAGCCTACCTCGTCCGGACATTTGATGAAGACCACCATTGAGCACTTGACTCAAAGCTTTATACCTTCAATTTTTCCTCAACAACCAAGATATGCAAGCATATGGTGATAATATATAATGTTAGCACATATAATAGCATAATCCATCAACATTCATAACAAATACGCCCATAGAATAACAATTAAAATATTTACAAGATATTAATTGGACGAGAAAAGAGTATTTCTATTAAAAAATGATCAACAAAAGTATAAAAGTGACAAACTTCTGTGTTGACACGTCTCCAAACCGAGAAACTAAGTTCCTTTCAGCTGGGCCTCCACCACTTCAATCCTCCACCAAAGTCAAGCTCATATAAGAGAGACAATGAGGTTCTCCATCAAAGAGGGAAGAGCTTGGGGGATGAACAATGTGTTTAGACTTTAAAGGATAAAGGGATGCAGACTCAATATGAAGTGAATAATTTCTCCAGAGTGACTTTCCTCTCAAAAGTTGATTTCTCTCCTCCTTCCATGGTTTGTATATGGCCCAATTTATAGCCTTCAAATGGAACTGAAGGGTAGATTGAGAACATTTCGAGTATATGGAAGGTCAAGGATCATGGATCTTGTGACGTGATATGGAAATCCGACACATTTTTTTAATTTTGAGCACCAAACCTGATGTACGTGGGCTGTAGTGGTGAAATCTATGTATGCGCACGTTGTCTAACTTGTAGGGCACATATATGTGGAAAAATGTGATTTTTTTATCTCTGGGAAGTGCAAAAGGGGACTTCAAGTTTACATAGGGAAATGGAAAAGGCCTTCTGAGAAAGTTGCATGGGGTGAGACAAACCTTGCTATAACACTTGGGAAACTGTATAACGTAGGAAGGAAATGTGTCAACCACTCATACAAATGTCAACGAAAAATCATAGGTAAACTAAGAATCATGAAGACATTTGAAATCATATGATCAAAAGGGATAATAAACCTCCATCAAAACAATCATCAGTCAAGACCAAACCTCAACTCCCTCAAAGTGGGCAAAGAAATAACATCATGCTCAAGCAGTAGAGGATTAGGAAATAGGCTTAAAATTTTAATATGGGGCCCCTTTCCTTTTGATTGCCAAAGAAAAAGTAAAATGGGGTTGTTGCGGCTACAAAAAATGGCAACACAATTGAAGAACCAATTATCTATGTCAATAGAATTCTAGGGCCCATACTTAAGATCTATATTCTAAAGATAAGTTCAACAAACTACAAACAATTTTCCAATCGTCATAGGTACCACAATGAAAACAAAATTATAAAAGATATAACCCAATATTTATAGTACTTGAACTCTTAACACACCCTTTTCAAAGAGCCAATTAATGAGATAAATTCATTTATTGGTTGCACATTCTAGATTGGTTTTGGTTTGACCATGAGTTTTAACTTTTATAACAAGCATACATCTACATAAGGGTGTTCCTCATCTCTCTTTTCCCGACATTGATTCATGCTAGTGAGAATACATGGCCTCGATGAAGTTTCCTTGGTAACATACAAGCATAACCCTGCTTTCAGCAGACATCCATAGCCCCGACAGGTTTACCTGTACTTCCCACACTATTAATAGTGTTTTCAACTTCCTTTTTTATTTCAGAATATGCTCATCATTTTAGATTTTATATATGCATATGCATATGCACATAGGGTGTGAAGGAAGTGGGGTGATACAAGAGTTACTTTGATTTGATGATTAGATGTTATGCATTTTATTTTATCTCACAGGTCTCCCCAAAATTCATCATAGCATTGGCCATTTTATTAATGTGAATTGAATGAAGCTCAAAGAAAAATATAAATATACACTTTCCTATACTTATGGATTATCATGGTACGCTCAACAGGCACATGTGTTCCACCACAACTATCAGTCCATACCTACAACTGAGAACTTCATAAATGTTCATTCAGATAGAGAAACCTATGCATTTTATGACTTACAAACATTTCTTCAGTATGTGACTAGAATTGGACCAACCCCTCACTCAAATTTAAAGAGTAATCCTTAAGGAAGATTAAGCAGTCAAATCAACTTAGGGAAATACTAGCAGTCAAATCAAAAGATGGAAGGAATATGTACAATCAGAAAGAAAGGCTGAAATTTGAAGTCAATTCAAAAGGGAAAAAACTTCTTAAGAAATATAAGAACAAAACCCAACAACAAGAAACAAATCTATTTCAACAATAGTGAAAGTTTTTTCAGTGAAAGCTCAAAGGTCAACCAAGGGAAAAAAATAGTCAAGAAAAGGTAACCATTCAACATTGAACCCAACATAAAAAATTCCCAAAGTAGAGATATGAAATGAAGGACAAAACAAATTACAATAATTGATGATTGGTGTAAAATATTTTCAACTCAATTCTCCAATCCAATTGTCACATATGATTTTTCTTTCATTTAGTGCAACAAAACAATCTTCCGAGAATCTAGCAAAATGAGTTAATGGTTAAATTTAGTCAAAACAAATTTTCTAAAAATTGAATCACATGAAACATTCCACAAACCCATTATTGTTGGCATGTTTACAAGCAGAGTGTGCTTGTCATTGATGGCAAGATCAGAGTGTGCATTGATGGAAAAATAGGAAAAAAATAAGCTCAAATGAAGAAGCAAATAGGATGCAGAGATCAAAGCTCAGGAGAAATAATAGTTTCCAGAAGCGTAGATGAGGTCCAAGTCATCAGAACTTGCAGAAGGATCAAAGGTCGAGGCCTTTGACACTTAAACATTCTTCCAAGTCGGGAGGAAGCATAAGCTCAAGAGGAGGAGAAATAGTGGCTGTCAGATCAATGTCCAGACATGAGGAGCGTGCAGAAAGATCGAGTCGTCGATCTAATTTCATGATCAGACTAACAACATTCACTATGGATCTAAAGACGCGAGGAAGTTACACTTTGAATGTTTGAGATTTGAAATCTCCAGAATGTGAATTTCCTTCAATCGTCAAATTAATTTCGAAGTGGAAGGACAGGATAAGATAGAAAAGTTGCATCACAAAAATATCGAGCCATCTCTCCAAGATAATGATTGAAAGAACAACATTCACTTCGGAGATAGATATGTGAGGAGGTTACGCTCCTAAAAGTTTGATATTTGAAATCCCCGAAATGCGAACTTCTGTCAGTCACCGGATCTGGAGATATGACATTGATTGTTAGATCAGGTAGATCTACATCAGCAAAATTGCATCCTTAAGGACACGTGGCAGACCACATCAGTAGACCACATCAACAAGGACATGTGGTAGACCACGTCAGCAAGGACATGTGGTGCATTCAGACAATGACAAGTGTCAAGTTGATTCAGGATTTAAAGTACGTGTAAATCCCAAATCCGAGTGACATGTGGCAGATGCTCGGCTCATGACAGATCATCGAGTGACACAAGAGTTACGTCACTCCGAGAGTTTTGCTTCGGGATTTTTACCACCAGTACTCGCCCAAAGACCTGAAGTCACGAAGGCCGAAGTCTCGAAGTGGAAGATAGCCATTAGATTAAAGAGGAAACACATCAGTAGATTGTCATCTCCAGGAAAATAGGAAGGAGGAAGGTTTGAGATTTTCGAAGTCCCGAAGTGAATGAGGATCGTTGATTCGAGGAGGACACATCGCAAGAATCTGTGGAATCCGGCTAAAAGCGTTTGGAACGAGCGCCGGTTGAGAATTGAAATCTATGAAGTCCAGAGAAATGAAGGAGATCTCGACCGTTGATCCAAGAGGGACACGCATCGTTGGATCATGGAATCCGAGTGAACTACTCCGGGAGAAAATGAGAACTTGAGAATTGAAACTCCCGGAGCCCGGATCGCTGAAATTGTGAAATGCCTTTTCAAATAGGGTTGTGGTCACAACTAGTGGTCACATAAGTGGAAGACAAGGGAAGTAGATAGCGTTTCTAGGCTCCACCTTGAAGTTTTGCGAGTTTGGAAAATCGAGGTGACTCACAGTCGATCACCCGAAACACAAAATCACAAAACAAATGTTGGTTAGGAGTATGGACACTATTGTTCCTGAGTCTGTACTTAAGGCTTAAAAGTATAGTGTCAAGGCATCCGAAAGTATGATAAGGGTTGGTAAAGGATTACACTAACCTTCGGTATGGGAAACTAATGAGGATTTCTACATTCTCGTTGTCTAGCTTCCAACTGTTCCTGGGTAATAATATCTTGTTCAATGGCTGCCCATGAACGTTCCAATTCCTCTCGGGTGTTTGCAGTTTTAAGGATTGTGTCAAAAAGATTTAAAGCGATGTGTGTTTGATTGGATAGTCCGAGTTGAATATTTGGTTGAGTTGCTACAGGGACAGTCATTGAGGAACAATACCAATACAGAAATGATTTAAATAGAAAATTTTGATGTTGTTTCAATATGGTTAGAATAAAGAGAAACTTTTGCATGAAGAACGAAATAAGAATGCAAACTGAAGGCCCTTTCCCGTAACTGTATTATTTTTAGTAAAAATATGTGGGGTGAGAGAAAAATGTTTAGCATGTAGATAACGTAAGGTTACTGTCCATAGAAAAATCACACATACACAGAAGAAGAAATCGACATAGAAATAATTGACATAGTGTAAATAAATATGAAATTCTGTAAATGCAAATTGGTATTACACCCGCTGATAGCTGGTGCAGAGGAAAGACAAGAAACAAGTACAGAAAAATGAAATCCTTTCACTATAGTAGTGGTCATACTAAGTTATAGTGATACACATCAATTATGAAGAGTGAAACGAAATGAAACAAGAAACATAACAAAACAAACTTGTAACACAGTCGTGACGAAATTGGGAATCTTCAAATTTTGCTTGTATTAACTTCTCGAATGCAAAAAACTCTATTACAATCCCTCCCAAAAAGTCCAACCTCTTCTTCTTCTTTTTGTGGTCTATTTATACCAATTTCTCTCCTCGCGAAACTCAACGGTTTCATAAATTCAATTACAAACGAGAGGATCCAAATCTATCCACCTCTCCTACTCTATTTTCAAAAAGTGCCAGGTGCTTGTCTTTGCGTGGATTTGGTGCATATGATACATTTGTCCACAAACTGGGATACAAGCTGTGAAATTTCTACTCAATAGCTGGGAGGAGCGAAATCACTCCATCTCTTCTACTATATTTTCAAAAAGTGCCAGGTGCTTATCTTTGCATGGATTCGGTACATATGATACATTTGTCCACGAACTGGGATACAAGCTGCGAAGGGTCTGCTTGACAGCTGGCCTCGGTGAAATAGCACTCTCGAGCCAATTGTGGAAGTTTATCACCTATTTGAGCGTCAATGATGTGAAGAGCGCTGAGTTGTGCGCTCGGTTGAATCAAATGTTCATCAACTTGAGCCATATCTACCCTGTCCATCTTAGAGATATGCACCGAATCTCTTTCATTCTTTTCCTTTAGATCGAGGGAGATCTAATCTATATTCATTTGCCTTAGCGTCTCCGAGTCACCTCCATTCTCTATTCCTAGCTTCTTGTAATGAATTAGTTACCCTTTGAGCCTGTTCCTTTCTTAAGGTAATATTATGTTCCCGATCTTTTAACAGAATATTACCTCTTGTTTGTTCAGTGATGGTGAGTCCTGAAGAATCTGTCGAAAACCTGTTGTTGGTAGCTATTACCGCCTCTTGAAAAGCGACCCGAGAAGCCTCTGCATTCCTTTCTTTGACAGTCATATTTTCTGAAATATGATGCATTAACATGCAATCTTCTCAGATGACCCCCACTTTGTCTAATAGACTTTGTTGTACAGAAGAGATCCTGCCCCTGATATCAATCGCTCGGGATTTAAACCCCTCGACGTCGATCATTTTGCTTTCAGCAACCTCTAACTGAGCCTGTAACCCTGTGATCATACTCCTTTGCTGATCTGCCTCTACCCGACCATCTCGGATCACTGAATTCGCTTTTTCCAACTTGGTTTTGAGGACTTCAATTTCCTTTTGATCAGCCAATCGGGCTAGTTCTATTTCTCCACTTGCCTGACTCCTAGTGCTTTCTGCGGCCGAAGCTAACCTGGCCTCGAGGGTCTTGATGAGGCGATTCTTTATTTTTATTTGGAGATTCATCTGCCCAACCGATAATTGATTTGCCGAAGCGTAGGCGCCCAGTGTTCCAGCGATTTCAATAGCAAGCTGGTCACTTTTCTTGCTCTTGCCATCTGTCATGATTTTGTATTTTTTAACAGTGGACTCTCCCTCTTGATAAAATTCTCGCTTCACTACAGCTTTCCTCTTTTTGTCAAAAAAGAATTCATTAGGGGGGAGTTCCTCTGCCCTTATAGGTCTCAGTTCTTCACCAAATATCCATCCCTCGCTAACATCTCCCTGTGCCAACTGCAAGGGTGTGACAGAGGGGATGGGTTCCCCAATTTGCTTCGCCGCCTTTCCTGGTGTGACGAGTGAGTCCTGCTCCTTCGGAGGATCGGAGGTCTTCATCTCTGTCCCTGTCTCCAGATTCTGAGTTTCTGGTGGGTCTGTGTTTTTCACTTCCACCTCTGGACTATGTTCCTTGGGAGGATCAGTAGTCTCTTTTTCTATTTCGGGATTCTTCTCCTGTTCGGGATTCTTCCTGACGTTTTTCGAGGTTAGAAGTTGGGCCCTCAGAGCTTTCAACCTCCTTCTCTTTATCCTTGGAAAGGCCCAAACCTCCTAGCACCACGAGGAGACATCTTTTTCTATGCTCCTGAAATTTTAAAACAGAGGCCCTGTCTTCGGGTGCTGGAGATCTGATTTGAAATTGCACTTCCGCGTAGGACCTCGCCCCTTGGAAAACATCATCCGAGGGTGAACACTCGTGTTCAAACCTCTTTAATCCACAATTTCCCAAATGGGTGCTTACAATTCTCTGAGGATCATTCTTTTTGTACTCAATAGAGACCAAACTCAAGTCTTCTAAGGTTGCAGCCTCAGCCTTAGCATGTCCAAAATCCAATAAAGAATAAGAATTTAGCCGAATGGGGAAAAACGACCATACATTCTTCGATGATTCTTTGAGCTCTTTACTCACTCCGCCAATTACTGTTTGTCGAGCAATCTCGCGACAGGCCATCTTGTCGGGGATGAACAGTGGTAGCGCCAGAGGAGGGATAGCAGCTTCGAACACTCTAAAATAGGAGAATTCTTCTTCTATGTACCAGTCCGCGATACTGCTCAGATTCACAGCAATGTTATCCGAGATGCGAGGTGGTGAAAGACCAAAAATGGCGATGTGCAGGGGCACCATCACCCAGTTGAAAATCTCATAAATAAATTCATTTGCCTTATTTTCCCACAGTTTTTCGTGGTACTCATGCACAGTTTTTTCTTGGGTTGGACTCCAAGCCCAATTCATCAAAGGGAAAGGTGTCATGGAGCATATCGCGTCCATGACATACGTAGACATGAAGAATGAGGATGGTCTCCCGGCTTCATTTTGCTCTCGATACTCTGTGACCCTGTTGAACAAACTGTCGGATAGTATCCTCGCCCAATTAAATGAGGAACCTTCTACTACCCGAAAGATGAGAGGTACCCACTGGATGTAAAAATGCGTGGTGTCCTCCCTTCTGAAAAGTCGGCATGTCATTATTTCCACATACATATACTGTGGCTCCAATGAAGTAATAGAATACACGCCCTTGTCATTCACTCTGAACATTGCGGAGCGTGAGACCCAATATTTTATCAAACCAGTCATGGTTTTGTCATATTCTTCGCACTCCTTCCTTTTGAATTCCTCCAGGAATTCAGTGCCATATGTATATTCAGAAGTTGTCGGGAGATTATACATAGATTGGATATGCTCTGGTCTGAAAGTCCCGACCGTGGTCCGTCGATCATTTATGATAGTTCTGGTGGGCAGGTCTATGTGATCCAACGCCCATCGGATCATGTCGTAGTATGGGAGCAACCGTGGTCTGGTTGCAACCATGTGCATACCAGACTGAACAACTGTCTTGTATTTAGTGTTCAGGTCGTCCTTTACATTATCATTGTCATCGGAGTCTGAATAGTTCACCACTCAAATTGTAGAATATCTGAAACAAACGACCAGTTGGGTACTGAGCCGCCAGTCCGCGGTGAAGTATCTGAGATGTTGTCCGAACCTTGTGCTGCAACCTCGACATTCGCTTTTGCTGCTCTCCTTGGAGCCATGGCTGAAGCTTGCTTTTTCGCTCTTCTACAATAGACCTATGTATACATGCGGAAATGAGTTCCCTCAGAGAAAGGTGAGCTCTGTGCGCTTATGAGAAATGTTTAAAATAGAATGAAACTCTCGTATATATTTGAAAACCCTGTACCTTTTGAAATAAGTCTGTCAAATCGCAAATAAAACCAAATTTATTGAATAAATCTGATCTTATTTATTCGTGGATTTACCCTAATTCCTCATTAATGTCATCAATGTTCGGCGGCTTGATAGGCAATCGGATTATGGAGAGCAAGTAAATACCTCGTGAAGTGTGCCAACCTTGATGTGCGGGACGTATCTTGTTTAATTTAAATTACAAATCTTAATGACTTAAATAATTTTTTCGCTTTTCGCTGCATCGTGAATTTCCTTATCACATTTTGACTCTTCAACTCGCGAGACTGCGAGTGCCGATTTTAACGTAATTAACGGTAACCTTGATTTGGCACATCCTTAATTGTATAATTAATTTACTCACCATATCGCAACTCGGGAATTCGAGGACAGACTTTTGGGAAAATGATATGCAGAGTCGCGATATCGTGATGTGGTGATAATTAAGGCTCGAATTATGAGAAGAAAATATTAGATTAGGTGACTAATTAATCTCGACATAATCATGTCGCAACTTCATGAATCAGGGTTTTGGACACTTTAACTTCATGAAAGAAAGTGCCGAGTGGCGATGTGCCAAGAACCAAAATTAACCATGGTTAGTTTTTTACCTTTGGTCCTCGACCAAGGTTATCAAAAAAGTTATCGCGTTCTCAGCTCTAGGGGCTGCAAAAACAAAAACTTAGGTTTGACGAATGCTGAAGTGCAAATTCCCAAAAATGCATACTCATGAGTTTAAAAGTTTTACCCTAGTTAATGTTTTGCGTGAAAAAACAAAAAACGAATTTGCAGTTTCGCGTCTCGGGACTTATGAATTCAAAGATTGAAGTATTTGTCTTGCGATATCCCAAAATAAAACAAAAGAGCAAACATACTTGCAAAAAATGGATCTTTTTTGAAAGTGAAAAAGCATTGCTACTCAGGCGACAAGATTTCAGAGTTTTATGATTTCGGAAGGAAAAGAAAAACAACTTTAGATCTCAAGTATCAAAAATTGAAAATTGCGTGAGGTGAAAAACAAGGGCGGCTCCAACATAGGCTCCAACAAGGTATCCCACTTCCCTGTGAGGCGGGAAGAACAATAGACCAGGTGCCAAAATTGGGTAAATGGAGTCATAGGCTAAATCAACAGAAAAATCCAAGGAAAAAGATAGAGAGAGGGAGAAAATTTTCGCTTGGTACCCCAGAAATTTTTTTGAACCCAGATACTCTTTCCAAACACAGTTGAAGGCACTTTCACAACTTTCCCTTTCTCACTACTAAGTTTGGGGAACGCTTTAAGACAGTCGTAACAGTCTTAGGATATTCGACAGGTCTTGCGATTCTCAGCTTGCATCAAAAGAATGATATTATATAATCTAAAATAGGGAAGTCCCATCGGAATTTGGGGAAATGATCATGTTTTCAGAAAGCGTTGATTACCAGAGTATATTGATGTTTATGTATAACAACCTCACAGATCTCTCAGACATTGCTTCACTGCCAGCGAGCCTGTTCAGTACCCCAGTGAAGTTGTCTGACCCTTTTTCACTGAATTTCTTTTCACCAATTCGGAAAATATTTATGCGTTTAAACGCTAAGACGAGGGCAATCATTTATGAATTTCCTTTCATCGTCTTAATGGACTAGGTGGGGGCAATCATTTCTGAATTTCCTTTCACCACATGTCTTAATATTTACTTTTAAAACACGAAGATGGGAGCAATCAGTTTATATCAGGGCTGAGATCTGTGTAATATTTTTTATCAAAGGCTTGTCCACTTATTTTGATTACTCGGTATCAACCTTTCTTTGACCCTCACAAAACCTTTGGTTCTTAGGGAGACAGGGGAAAATGATGAAATTTTAAGGAACATCCTGTTCAAGCAAGCTTTGATTTTTTCGACGCTGTTGAAAATCCTAGGAAAGTTAGGATCGCTATAAACGTTCCTTAGATTAGCAAAAGATCAAGTAGTTGTGAAGACTAGCTTTCTGATTAAGATCTGTTTAGGAATCCCTGAGGTTTGAAACGAAAAACCTTTATCCCATCCCAAAGGCTTGGGAAGATAGTGACTCACTAAAAGTTAGGCCCAAATATAGACAGAAAACAAGGCAGCAATTCAATGGCTTAATACACAAAAGGTCACAACAGTTCGGGACTGGTTTTCGAATACATTTGGGAACAAAAATTATGACTGACTATTTTTGGGTTTAAAATATTCATTCAAATTCAGTTTAAATATTATGAATCCAAAAATAATCTTGTTATCTAACCTTTTATATTGCAATTTGAACAATATTACCTCAGATTGGTAAACAGCCTTTCATGACCTGTGTATTGAAAAAAACTCACCTCTGTCTTTTCAATTTCTTCGTGGACTATGAATTATCTTATGTATCACCTATTTTATGTTGTTCTATTTCCAACACCGATCTGCACGTTATTTTTTCTGCTAGTTTCGTCCGAGGCTGGAATCCTGCAAAAACAAATACAAATCTGATTGGAAAATGTGTTGAAAATTTAGGAACGAAAACCAAAAATTGAAAATAAATGTTTGAACAAAAACATAAATATGTACAAAAACTCATAATAAAATTTATTTATTTACATATATATACATATATATAAAAAAAAAATTATTTTATTTTCTTTTCTATCCGACGACCGTCACGTCATGTAGTGCTTTAGATATCGCCCATTGACAGGGGCGCTGAGAACTTCTCCATCAATATTTTCTAGAAGAAAGGAATTCTTTCCTTCTGGAGCCGAGACCCTGAATGGTCTATACCAAAGGTAGTCAAATTTTCCATGCTTCGCGGCTTCTTCCCTTCTCGTATCCCATCTTAACACCAAGTCACCTGGGAGGAACTCTCTGTCCTTTGCCTTAAGATCGAACAATGCTTTCATATCGTCCTGGTATTTTTTTATTTTCTCATCAACCTCCACTCTGAGCTGTTGAACCTCAATCAATTGGTTAATTCTTCTGGTTACATGATTGGGCTCTTCGTTTTGATCCTGCCATAATTTCATCACTGGCAATGCTAAGTTTATAGGCAAAACCGCCTCGGTCCCGTATACCATCTGAAACGGTGAAATGTCGATAGACCTTTTAGTGCTAATGTTGTTTTCCCACAATGTGTGCTTCAAATGTACATGCCAGGACCTCTTGTTTTTGTTTGGCACCTTTTTTATTACGTTTGGCACCTTTTTTATTACGTTTACCAGGCTCTTATTAGATGATTCAGCCAGCCCATTTACCTGAGGGTAATAAGGAGTGGAATGGCCGAGAATGATACTGTACTTCTAGAAGAATTCGATCATAGCCATGGATTTGAAAGCCTGGGCGTTGTCGGTAACAATCTTTCAGGGACACCCGAATCTTGACAAGATGTTATCTTCCAAGAAGTTGATCACCACCGAGTCTGTTGCCCTTTTAGTTGGAATTGCTTCTACCCACTTTGTAAAATAATCTGTGGCTGTTAAGATCCACTTATGCTAGGCACTGGAATGGGGATTGATTTCCCCTATGAAGTCTAATCCCCATTGTTGAAACGGGGCTTCAGTTTTGACTGGAACGAGTGGTAGTGCAGGGAGTTTCTGCTTACCAGTGAATATTTGACACGAGTAACAGGCACGTACTTTGGCATTGTCCGAAAATAGTTTTGGCCAATAGTATTCGGCCCTCAAGATCTTATAGGCTATGGCTCTCCATGCATGGTGTCCTCCATAGATTCCTTCATGAAATTCTTCTATGACCCGTAGAGTTTCCGACTCAACCAGACAGACCAGTAAGAACCCGAGTGGATCCTTCCAGTATAGTTGATTTTCGGAGATGCAATATTTTACAGTGTGGAGTTTTAAGGTTCTATATTTGGCCGGTGTTAGTCCATCTGGACATTTCAGGTTTAACAAATAGAAAACTATATCTTTATACCAGTCTGACGACATGAATTTTTCTTCAAGCTCGTTTGGATATGTTTGGTCGTCTGGTTCTTGCAAACGTGTGTCTCCGTATTCCCCCTGTAGGCAATTGATGTCAAGAGATCTAAGGTTTGACTCCGCCAAGAGTTTGGCCAGACCCTTTCCCTTTATCAATTTAGTAGGCTTGATTTCCAGATCAAATTCTTGTATCTTAGCGAGCCAGCGCCCTCGTTTTCCATCACTGTCCGGCTGTACCAATATATCCTTCACAGCACTGGTTGGTACGTACGCAATAATTTTTGAATGTGGAACGTAAGTTTTGAATGCCTTTAGTGCTTTCACCATTGCGTACGCCTGTTTTTCTATTATATCATATTTTAGTTCGGCGTCTCTAAGGCTCTTGCTAAAAAACGTGATCGGGCGTTCAAAGCCTTCATCATCGTTTTGCAGCAACACTGCGGCGATAGTATGTTGAGAAGCGAATGAGAAGATGAGGAAATCTTTCAAGTAATCTGGGCTTGTTAATACAGGTGCCTCGCTGATGACTTTTTTAATACGCTCGAACGATGCTTTAGCCTCGGTCGTCCAATTTATTCTGCTATCTTTCTTCAGCATTCCTGTGATCAATTTGACAATCTCAGCAAAATTTGGTATAAACCTTCGTAAAAAATTTATTGTACCTAAGAAAGATTGAATTTCTTTAACGTTTCTAGGAATACTGATAGTTTGTATCACTTCAACCCTCTTAGGATCAATATTGATCCCATATTTAAATATGATATGCCCCAGAAGCTTACCTTCCTGCGTAGCGAAATGTGATTTCTTTGGGTTCAAAGATAGACCATACCTGCGGAATTTTTCGAAAGTCTGTTTTAAATGGATCAAATGTTCTTCATCGGTTTTAGAAAAAACCGTCAAATCGTCGAGGTAGATTACTACAAACTTATCTCTTTCTCCGACGAAATCGATATCCATGGCGCGCTGGAAGGTAGCCCCTGCATTCATTAAACCAAAAGGCATTTTATCATACATGAATGTACCCCATGGTGTGGTGAAAGCGGTTTTTTCTCTGTCTTGCTCGTTCATGGCGATTTGGTTGTACCTAGAAAACCCATCTATCATAGACATTCGATTTTCTCCAACTACCCTTTCTAGGATGTGGTCCATTTTAGGAAGTGGATAATTATCTTTAAGAGAGGACCTGTTCAAGTTCCGGAAATCCACACACAGTTTGATTTCTCCGTTCTTTTTTCTTACAGGGACCAAATTTGCTACCCAGTCTGAGTATCTTAGAGGTACAATTATTTTCGCATCTAAGAGCTTCTTAACTTCATTTTCAATAATGGGCAACAAAATAGGGTTAAACTGCTTGAGCTTTTGCCTAAAAGGCTTGACTCTGGGCTTCAAAGGTATCTTGTGCTCAATTATAGAAGTATCATATGTTTGAAGCTCATCATAGGACCAGGAGAAAACATCTTTATAGTGTCTGAGTAGGTCTCTGTATTGTTCTTTTACCTTGGGAGGGAGTAATTTAGATATTTTTACTATCCTGGAATCTTTTTCAGTTCCTATGTTGCAATCCTCCACTTCTTATGGTTGGGGCTACAAAGTGGACTTCACAGGTATGTCGTTCTGATCGAAGAGTCTTTCCAAAGGAATTAAGCCTTTCGAGATTTGGTTATTCTTAAGGACCAACATGCGATGATCCGCTATTTTTTCTCGGAAGGTTTCAGGATCTTCATCTTCTTGCATAATCCATATCAGGTCATTTTGGTTTTCTTGGTCTGGATGGGTTTCAGAGAACTCACCTATTGCTATAATAAATTTTTGAATTTGTTCGTCATCTTCAAAGACCTGCCAGTGTCGGACATTGTCTGGTATAGAGGGTTTATATCTGATTTCAATATGATATTTCAGTTTAACATTCGTGGGAGGGGAAAAGGTTGAGGCTGCCTTAGCCAATGCGTCAGCATGTAGATTCTCTATGCGAGGAATAAAATGGACTTTTATAGATGAGAAAAAATTCTCCATTAAATCCCAAGCACAATTTCTGTATGTTCTCAATCTGGGATGTTTGGCTAGGTATTGTCGGTTTACTTGTCTTACTATCAATTTAGCGTCACCGTAGACCTCCAAGTTTTTTATGTTTAACTTCTTTGCAGCCTCTAAACCTAAGACTAATGCTTCATACTCGCATACATTATTGGTTTAATCTATGTCCCACTGCAAACGGTATGAGAAAGGAATGGTAAACTTACCTTCAGGTGCTACCAAAAGTATGCCAGCGCCAGCTCCTTCAGAAGATGAAGCGCCATCGAAGTACATTTTCCAGATACCATTTTTGCATAGTTCTTCAGTCAAGGGGCTAAGCTCTTCCCACTTCATATCAAGTTCTTCTGGACACCCATCTAAACCATCATCAAATGACAATATGAAATTCCCCAGATCTTTATCTGCAACGTAAATGGGAAAGTTATTTGGATTCAGAGGATCACTGACAGTATATGCTAATCTTGTTTCTCGGTACAAACGGGTAAACTGACCACCGAAAATTGGGATTGTGGCATATGACATGTCCAATTGTAGAGAACCCCCCAACCTGGCTCCCCATGATATGGATAATAACATACCATATTTGGGGGGAATATCTGCAATAACCACATCCATCAGGATACTCTTGATCGGGACCTGAGCCAGGGTAACTACCAGATCTTTTATCATTCCCATACATTTAACCTTTCTTGAATCAAACGAGTATAGGTCTCCATAGGATCTAGTGATCTGGAGCCCCAGCCTCTCCATTATAGTTTTGGGCATAACATTATGTGAAGCCCCGGAGTCTAACATGCAGTTATGCAGTAATTGGTCATGTATATTCAGGGTGATATAGAAAGGAGCGACGTTGTCTTTGAATCCCTCAAAATGAGGACCAAAGGTGATGTTAGGTCTGTCATCTTCTAAGTTGATAACGTCAGAGTGACTTTCTGGCTCACAAACACCCATCACTTTGGCAATTTGCTTCCGATAAGTGGGGTTTTTTGCTAATTCTACCAAAGGAATCGGTATCTTAATTTTATTTAATTCGTTTTCAAAATTGTAAGATGTATTGGCCTTGTCCGTTTCTTTGGTTAAGACTTCCGAGCTTTTTTCTTCTGACTTGTTTGTCTGGATCGCCTTATCAGTCGTGACCTTAGTCAAAGATGTAACTTTATCTATCAGTCCTATTTCCTTTGTTTGGGTTTCAGCTTTTTTCACCTCAGACTCTTGAGTCTTTGTTATCTTGACTTTATTGCCGGGTAACAATGTCTCTTCCAAAGGCGGTTCATGAGGTCGACCCCTTTACAGGATTCTCTTAGGATAGTCAGTTGAGGTGGGATTATCTTTAGATCTCAGATTGTATCTGGGTTGACAATCAGCCGCTATTATTTCTGTTTCTGGTTGAGATACATAGAGGTCAGTGTGATCACCTTCTTCTTCTTCATTAGACGGTTGAGGAGTATTCAAAGATTTCTCATAGTCTTCCCTGGTCAGAAATGGATGTGAACATTCATCAACGAAACATGCAACTTCATCTTCCGAATCTCCAAAATCTTGGAGGTCACTTGCCCCTATAAAATTTTCGTTTTTTAGTGGAGCTTGTATTTTTTGATCTTCATTCTTTATTTGCTTCTGTTGATTTTGGGGATTTGGGTTTCTCCTGAAGTCTCTTTTGTTAGAAGAATCAGCTTTAGCCTGATCCAACTCCATCCTAGAGATTTTGTTAGACAGATCTTTAATTATTCGGGCCAT
>JASDQU011247178.1:8510-22199 GCA_032191745.1 Picea mariana
GGAGGTTCTCCACCAAGTTATGTTCTTTTATCTGTATACAAGGGTCTCTTTCTGGTATGCCTCAAAGTCTTGATATTTCTCTTCATACGCTCTTTATTCAATTTCTCTAGAGAGCATTCTTTTCATTCATCTGATGTAGAACTCCAACTCATGGATGTTGCGGATGATATAGTGACTCATGTAGAGATAAGTTTGGTCTACTAGAACAAGTAATCATCATAGTCTTCTCCATCCATCTGGGAGAACCTCTAGTTTTAGATCTCGCAATGCTTTCATTCATAAGTCTACCATACACTATTCTTTATCACGACTTCCAGTTCCTCTGCTTGATTTCTTTTATTAAGTTTATATTAGGCTGGTAATCTTGTGATTCTTGATACAATGACTGGTTTTTCTGGTTTCTCTTTCTTTCTTGGAATATTCATGTTCTTCCTCATGTTTTTCTTTAGCTCTTGGGTCGATGGAGTTTCTTATAGATTCCATTCCCTAGAGATTCCACTTCTTCCTTTCATCATAGGATCACGGATCTGGATGGACAACTAGGGATACTTTAAGGCTTCTCTTCGAAGAAGACTTATTCTGAGATTGAACTGAACACATACTGTCTTTCATGGTTACTACCATGGTTATATATACTTCATCATATTCAATAAATCATAGGATTAGCTCCCTCCTAATCCTTGCTTCGTGTAAGAGTGCATATAATCAACTCCCTCCGTCTAACAAAGTCCATGCTTCCATCTACATCCTCATTGTCTTCTGCAATATATAATTGTCTCTCTTGTCTAACAGAGTCCACGCTTCTGTCTTGTTTTCTTCTAAAAAATGTCATAAGTCTTTTTCCAATTTCCTCTCGATTGTTGACTTCATTCCGTCTTTGCTTCTTCTAAGTCTCTTCATGATTGATTCAACTTATCTTGCAATAGCTTCCACATGATTTGTATTCCATCCTTTCATGTGTATTATCTAATGATATCCATTCTTATCTTGCTATTCTTCCATAGGTATATCTCTTCTTGGAACACATTATCTTCCAAGAGATAGATATACAAGATATGTACAGAGACAATGCAAACAAGATATGTACAAGAAATAAGAAGAGTATTGTTACCTTTAGGTGAAGAAGTCTCTTTCATCCTGCTTAGTCTTCTTTATAGGTTCATTTTCTTCGGAAATTGATGCTTTGTGTTTCTCCTTCCTCTTCCTTAGCTTGGGACAATGATTCTTGTAGTGACCATACTTTCGACAGTTGAAGCATTGTATTTCTGAAATGTATTTCTCTTGATTTGGCTTCCTCCTTGAACCAAACTTCCTTTTGTTCCTGAAATTATTGAATCTTACTGTGAAGGCTTGATCATCATACTTCTTTTGGGGTTTCTCTTTTGCACCGATCCTTGATTCCTCTTGAGCACAACAATTCCAAAGTTCTTCAAATGTTGGATACTCCTTCCTTGTGTTCATGCTTGCAGTAAATGCATCCCACGTCTTGGGAAGACCATTGAGTACTATGTTTACCAATTCCTTCTTTGAGATGATCTCTTCAATAGCTTGTAGTTGATCTCTTAACTAATATATTCTCACAAAATATGATGTTATGATGTCATCATCATTCATCTTCATGTCACGGTGCTCATTCTTTAGACTCATTACTTGTCCAATGTTTCTGACTGAGAAGAGGTTTGTTAGGGCATCGTACATCTTCTTCGATGATCAAGATGGGAGATGTAGGATATCAAGTGGTCTTTGATAGAATCCACTATGATACTCATGGCATTGATGTCACTATCTTTGAACTTCTCCATGGTTGCAACATTCTACGGTTCCTTCTCTTTCCCTTATTTAAACTCTGGTTTCACGATCTTTCCTTTCACAATATCCAACACTTTATTCTTGGCAAGGATGAGATCAATCCTTGTCTTCCAAACTCTGAAGTTAGAAGCTCCATCTAACTTGTTTTCTGACTTCATAGAGTAGGTCATGGCTGCTTTTACTTGGTCAAACCCTAGATTTGACCACAAACTCAAACTTGACATCTTGGCTTGCCGAGAGTACTGGAAGATGCAATAGGCTAGGGTGCAATGATCTATCCAGAGATTAGGTCAATCCCTTGACTTAAGGTGCCTCAATAAGAGGATTAGGGTTTCTGCAACTGCTCCTTCTTATAACCCTAGCGACAATGTCTTGGAAGTTGCTTCTGCTAGTAACCCTAGCGGCAGTTTCTCAGCGAGCTCAATATCCTAAAGGCAATGTTTCCTTCCAGTGTTTAAACTGAATGAAGGAGGTGTGGGCCCATAACTTGTTAGAATATGAAATATGCGTGCTCGTTTTACCATTGACAATACCCTTGTCACCCAACCATAGGCCAAAGCCACCCTCCGAGCACCTTAACCTTGACAGAGAATCATTATGGAAGCAAACCCTAGGCTAGATAGCCAAACAAATGGTAGTGCACCTTTCCCCAAGGATAGCACACCAACAAGAGCTGATCAGATAGTCCAAACCCTAGCCAAGAGATAGTCTAAGCCAAAACGTAACTGCTAGCTATAGCAGCTGCAACGACAACTCTGCTCCAAACTTGCGCACAAGACTACAATTGCACTACGCAAAACTAGCTCTCTGCAACTACTGAGATGTGTCAAATGAGAGACTGACACCCTGTATTTATAGTGGTTCTGGAAGACTTATTGGGGCTGACTTCTTCTGGGTACCTGTCTGTTCAATATATATTAATTCTTCCAGTCAACTTCTTCTCTTGGAGGCTAATAACCTAATACATATTATCTTCTTGAGCCGACAAGTCTTCTAGGGTTATTATCCAACTCATTAGGGTTTCTCTTGCTTCCCAGAGTCTTCTATTCTTGTCAGGTTCACACATGGAGGTAAATACCTCCCACAGCTACCATAATATCAACACTATGTACTAGAGACAAATTATGATTGATGTAATCCATAAATAGGTGAGTATAGCCCCATAAATTTAATGTTGTATAGTTCATGGTTATTCAAAACCATTTATGTAATGTATGGTTCTGTTGATAGGAAAAAAAAATCCTCTGTCAACTAAGGGATAACTACCCAATCACAAGTCCCAATTATACCTCCTTTCATTTGGAATGGTAGCTTCCAACCAATATGTGGGATCGATTTGCAACTAATGATAGTTGATGTTGATTGGAGACTTAATCGCTTAATATTTCTAACTTTATGTATGTGTTTTAATATAATATGTGAAAATGAAAACTAACTAATCAATTTATCCTATCTCAGAAAAATACTCAAATTTAAAGATACATATTTAAATGATTAATTCCTAAGAAAAGAAAAAGTTCATTATTATCATTAATTATTAAACACAAATGAATAATGTAACTTAAAAAATATCACAACAATCATATCTACATCCAATCTTAATCAACAAAAACTATATGATTGGAACAAAATAAATGAAAATAAATTCAAAATCAGAATGAGAATACCATAAACCATTCAGAGAGTGACAAAAGAATATTCTATTCATCACAATAGGAATATTTTTTCATTTGATTACCATCTAGGGTCAAACATAAATATAAGATATGAGGCAAAATGATAAGTAATAAGCTATTAGAAAAAGTTCATAAAGCTTATATAATTTGTAAATTTGAATATATCAATCGCTAGCAATATAAAGAGTTATTTTGAAAACAAGAATATATTCTCGTATTTAATATTCAATCAATTGACAAATTTAACATAATTATGGAAGAAATTCACATAAAACTGAACAAATGAAATTGCAAAATCAACAGAAGTACAATTTGTCACTTTTCTCAAATAGAAATTTTCCAAAAGACCGGGTCTTCAATATTATATCAAATTGATAAGAGTAACAAGTATGAATATAAAGATTCCAACCCCTCTCTCATCATATGATATTACATTAAATAATATTGATATTTTAAAATTAAGGGTAGTTCCTCCTTCCTTTCAACTAACTTCAAGAACGTTAGAATATCGTTTTCTCAATTTTTGGTTTAAGTCGGCTCATCGTCTTTACTAGCAATAGTATTTTTGTTGGCTTTATCTTCTTTTTCTCCATATTCAAAATTTCCATCTTCAAAAAATTTGTGAATTTCACCCCATTCCATGCAATTTCGGTTACAAATTTTATAAGCAGTGTCTGAGTAGAATGTAGAATTAGGGTTCTTATCTTCTTTGTCCTCTTTGACATTTAGTTTCTTTGCTCTACCTTTCTTGGCCATTTTTTTTCATCCAGAACATGTAGTTCATATAAAAAACTTAAGTCCATAGTTAGTACCTATTAAAAATAAATTTATCTACTTTAAAATTAAATTAACAATGAAAACTAACCTGAAATAAAAAAATCTGTAGGAAACTGTAATTTTACCTCCTGAAATTCAACTACCAAATTTTTTTCCCAATAAAAACACTAGAACAATGTGAAACATAATTGAATGAAAATGAAATGGATAATATGCATGTAATATATTTAGTAGGGATCAATTTCACTACATTAATGGATTTAATTCTCATATTAAGTAGTGACCAGTAACCATCAAGAGCATCAATGGAGGAAATGATAGTTTATGCATTCAAAAACAAGGTGGGAAAGCATATTTTTTTTTAACTGATCATTGGATCACCGAATAAATTATTAAGACGCATATAAATAACCTTCCAGTGATGATTGAGCTAGTTCGACCATTGTAATAAAGATTTATTAATCTGATTACCAATATACCAAACAAACAGGGTATCGTACCACTGGACAACCTGACCATTATTGATGATGTTTTGATGACTGCATTTTATTATTTTGAACTCAGTCGAGACAATGGACCACTGGGGAACCGGGTGGCCCAATCATCGTTGCTAGTTATAATGAAAAATTCTATCATATCACCATCGAGTAACGATGTAGTTTTGTAAAAAGTTCGAATTTAATCTAGGGAAGAGGGATTTTATTTTAAAAAATGAAAAATAAATATTGAATGTTTTAATCAAACCAATATTCCAAAAAAAATTAAAAAATGAAAAGCTATATCGAATCAACAATAAATTATAAGGCGACCCGTTATTTTATTCAATATATACAATAATGGGAAGGTTGTTGTACATGCCACAACAAATGGTGACACACTGAAATAAGCAATTGCCTCTTTTATTCAAAATATAAGGTTTTATATCCATTAGTATAGGTCAATCCTAACTTAAGGTTTCACTAATAATTTATGAGTAACTATACAATACTTGATATTTGAAAAAAAATAGTTATTCATAATCAATACTCTTTATTTAACATAATGTTTTTAAGAGATTAAGAACAATGTAGTTCATTTCTTTTAAATAAGACGATAAGTGTCTAATCAACTATGAAATCAAACCAATGTCCTAAATTCTTATATAAAATATATTGTGTAGACATTTGTTCTGCATCTCTCTTGAACCCTACATTGATTTACTTCATGCAAGCATCTATAGCCCCAAAGAATATACCTTAGTATTATACAAGCATTGCCCCTCTGCCAGTGAGCATCCATATCCTTGATGGGTTTACTTGTACTTCCCACATTGATATAGTTATTTCAACTTCCATTTAATAATTTACACCCTTATGATATGTATAACTATATTGTGTATGATATGGGTGTAATGGAAGTGGGGTGATACAAGATTTATTTTTATTAGAAAAAAAATGGTGGATAAAAACTAATCCCAAAGCTTTTTCTCTCATTTCCAATTATTATTAATGTCAATTTATATTCTCAAGTGGATGAAGCTCTTATAAACTTGAGCAGGCCTAATGGTTAAGAACATGTGTTTCCCCCTTGGAGGTCATAGGTTCAAAACTAGAGGGAGGTAGGGTATGTATAAAAATAGAATAATTTTATTAAAAATATTAGATAAGAACTTTTATTTCCAATTAATACTATTATTATATTATATATCAAGAAAAGTATTTCCTCCATAATTAGAAGATACTACCTTTCATAGTCAAGGATTTCATAAAACAAATAAACAAAACCACCCTTCATATTTAGAACAAAAATCATGTATTTCGATGTGAAACCATAGTGAAGTTAATAGTGACTACCAAAACAAAACCAAACAAAGAAACATTTTTAAACCATGAAAGGAAAACTCAATTATATCAAATTCTCCAACTCTTCAAAACTAATGAAATATAAAAAAGAAAAACTCAAAAAACACTTAAAAGTACCATATTTACAGATTATCATCAAGAAATGATTAATAATTTTCTTTTCTAGAATTTGGAAATTCATAGGGAGGTTTTCAATCTCCCCATCCAATGATTGTAAAATATATGTTGAAGGGCCAAGTTTCTTAGAAATATGAAATGGTCCTAGACAAAGATGTTGAAAGTTTGTGTGCTTTTTTTCTCATGAGCTTTGTCCCATTTCAGAACTAGGTATCTAGCTTGAAAACATTTTTTGTTAACTAGATTTTTATCAAACCATGATTTTATTATTAATTGATGTTCATGAAATTTGTTTTTGTATTTTATCATTCTTATTCGAACTTCATCAATGTGTCAATTTTTATTTTCATATTAGGACATGATTCTTCTTGAAGATACTGAGCTAGTTGAAGAGAAAGAATAAAAGCATTAGGAGGGCGAATAAGTTATTTTATGTAAACAAGAAAGTATGGTGAATTTACTAATGATTTTTTAAGTGTTACCCTATCTTCCCATAGTGCATTATGAATTTATTTATGCCATTTTATCTAATGTTCATGAATTATCTTTTCAAGAATTCAAATTAAATTTTTATTGGTTGACTCTCCTAAACCATTTCCCCGAGGATTACAATTTGTAGAATACTTGATTGTGATCCCCTTTTCAAAATGATGTTCAATTAATTTGAGAGGTGAAAAATAAGATGCATGTCAAAAACCAAGGAATTGGGAATGCCAAACCTGGAAATTATGAATTGATCAAGGAAATAGATAACTTGATATTCATTGATTTTCTTGAGAGGAATGGCTTCAGTCCATCATGTAAAGTAATATGTTGTGGTTAAAATATATTTGTGAAGCTATGTGGAATTGAGATTAATCTCCCCAATTATATCTAAGCCCCACTTTTCAAAAGGACCTTCAACCTCAACTGGATGCAATGGAACAATAGGTTTATTTTCTCTTCCTAAAGACGTCTGATAGAGTTTGCATTTTCTAGCATAAGTGTAAGCATCTCTGAACATAGTGGACCAAAAATAACTAGCTCTCACTATTTTGTGTACAGTTGTTTCTCCACCAAAATGTCCTCTATTTGGTCCATCATATAGTTCAACCAATACTTTATTTGCATGATATTTTTCAATACATCATAGTAATAAATTATCATAATTATTTATAAACAATACTCCATCTATGAGTTGGTATTTAATAGATTTCAATCTTAATGCTCTTTTATTTTTAGGTTCTAGGTATTGAGGAGAAGTGCCACAAGTTAAATAATATTTAATATTGTAATACCATGAATGGGTAGGTATTGGAATACACAAAGCTTCATTTCTTACCTCCAATTCATTTTCCCAACCATCTTTATCACTTACATGAGAACCTTCCAAATATTCTACTAACATACATAGACCCTATCCTCTCACAATTTTTGTTGGATTGATTTTAAGGTCATAGTCTTGGATTTTTGTCATAAAACTATCTCTCTTATCCCCTAATTATTTCTGAACGAACATATTTTTAATTGAGGGGTATGGTAAAATGAATTTTGTATGAGACTATTGGAAAATTGGTTTGTACAATTGGTTTTCATTGATGTCAACCCTTGGAGAAGTTTAGAATCCCTAGAGATATGGTTGAGATTTATGGTGAGTTAGTGGTAATTGACGACTCAATGGTTGATTTTACTAGATGTTTTGCGTGCATTTGATGAAGTATACATGAAACCTTGAAGGCATGGTTATGGGAACCAAATTTGGTTGAGGAATATGGTCATGAAGGATGGTGTAAATGAAGGTAAATCACTCGTGCATAGATATTCCTCATCGTGTTGTTTTTGGTGATAGGTGGTACACCACATAGTTCCTCACAGTTGAGGATTTATGTCCTTGTGAAGTTAGAATCCCTAAAGAATGGTAAAGAAGCCCCTAGTTGGTTACAAGTGTTTAATGAAAGGGTAAATTGGTTGCAACAAGAAAGTATAGAAGCCCCTAAGTTTAAGGAGAGAGGTTACTTAGAAAAAATATAAAAACACCTCAAGGAGTCTCTCATAAGTACCCACACTTACATTGAATATTTATCTTGTGAGAATGTTATGGGCTAATATTTTTTGTCTATTGGTGAATCTGACAACAAGTTTGAGGAAACAAAGAAAGAGTGAAAAAATTTAGAAATTTTTGGAGCTACAGATTGCTAGGGTTGTTTTGTAACCCTAATTGAGTAGGCCCTTACAGGTCAGCTTGAGGGTGTCCCACAAGGAACCCCCATGGGTTTCCTAGGGCATGTCACATGAGGCCCCCCATGACAGGGAGTTTTAGTCCCGTGAGGCTAAGGAAAATTTGGGGGAAATGTTAGTTTTAGGGTCTTTAAGGTTGTGACAGTGTTACAAGTCAGTATTACAGAACACCGGGTCAAATACAGGTTATAGGTATTCTTATGTGATTCTATCTCATGCTTGGTGATGGTATGGTACATGCTTGAGAGGAATGTCTTGTTGATGCATGGTACATCTTGGTGATAATGGTATGGTAGATTGATTAGTAGTACATATTGGTTGTATTGGCATCTTGGTATCTGGTGTGGTTACATGGTGATGATGCTATATGCTTGAGGCTTATTCTTGGTATACTCTTGAAGCATTGACACATGATGTATGGTTGTCATTGGTGTTGATACATTGTTGAGGAACACAATTGGTATATGGCAACATATGTATGATATACATCACTTGGTGATGTTGGTACTTGGTTGAGGTACACAATTGATAGTGTTTTCTTGATATATCTTATGGTACATGGTGTATGGCATGATATATGGTTGAGATATGTTTTTGGTACATTGTATGGTACATGTGTTGATGCACATGGTTGATACATGGTATGGTACATGATTGGTACTTGGTGAATGGTTGATGCACTTTTTTTGGTATAGGTGTCAGTGCATGGTTGATACACTTGGTGTGGTACAAGGTCGATGGTTTGGTACATGCTTTAGTAAATGGTTGAGACACATATATTGTGATGGTATGTTGGTGATATTGGTACATTCTTGGTTGAGGCATGTGTTTGTGATGTTGGACATCTAGTCAAGAGGTGTCATTGGTATATGATCTATGTGAGAGAATCTGGTTGAGTATCGGTGACATTGAAAGGTTGATGTGACAAGTTGAGAGTGATAGGTTGGATACAGTGAGAGGTGGACAGTGATAGGTTGGATACAATGACAGGTTGATAGGTTACAGGTTGATGCAATAGTGGTAGTGATAGTTGGTCTACATTTATATTTCAGGGTGACATTAGGGTGCAAGGAAAGGGGGTTGTGGACTCCTTCTAGTTGGTGCCAGAGAACACAAGGATTTGGAGATTCCTTTAGATTGGAGCCTGAGAATTAGGGGGTTGTAGCCTCCTTATTGTTGGATCTAGAGAATTAAGGTATTTGTATCTTTCTTCAGTTTGGATCCTGTAAATATGAGGTCGTAGCCTTCTTCTAGTTGTAGATGGAGAATTGGGAAGTTGGTGCTTCCAATGAATGTATCCTTTTGATATATAAGAAATAGTTTTGTGGTTTTCTCCCATTTGGGTTTCCACGTAAATTTTGATGTGTTCTGTATTTGATGTGATGATATTGATGTGATGCTTATTATGTTTATATGCTCATGATATACTGATGATGCATTGCTGATATATTGTTGATAAAGTTGAAGTTATATATTATGGTTAAAAGTGGTAAAAGTATCATATTGATTCACCCACCCCCTCTCTCAGTATTCAAACAATTGGTATCAGAGCAGGTCCTTCAAGAAAATAGTTTAACCACTGGAAGGAAGATCATGGAGAGGAACAGTTTGTATAGAAACAAAATACTGCAATTTGATGGTCAGAATGGTCTGAATTATGAGATGTGGAGCAACATAATGAAAACGTTTTTATAGGAACATGGATATGATGTTTGGTACTTAGTTTTTATAGGATACACCTCTACAAAGAAGACAAAAAAAAATCCAAGAAGGAATTGAAAATAAACAAAAAAATAGAAATGGATTTCATCTAGGAAGGATTGCCTAATCCAGTAAGAGAAAAGGTTGGAAAATATTCATCAGCTAAAGAAATTTGGGATAAGTTACATAATATATACTTTGATGAATCTCCCATCACAAAGACATATAATGCTAAAGAATATGCAAGAATAGAACAATAATAAATATGTTCATCATGTTAGACAGATTTAGAAGAAGAATATTGTAGAGAAGACATAGTAGACCTTGAAGCAGATTTGATCAGTGCTTTAAATGAATTGACAAAAGAAAAGAAGAAGAACCAATCACTTGAGGAACACTTAGTCAATAATAATTCTCAAGAAAGTTCCAAATAATCCCAACATGTCATTGTGAAACTAAAACCTCATCTAGAAGAAGCCGGAAAGATTTAAGAAACATACAAAAGATAGATGGAAGAGAAGCAGTGTCTGGAAGCCAAAATAACAACACTAAGAAAGAAAGAAATGGAAGAGAAGCAGTGTCTGAGAACCAAAATAAAGGAAGCGAACAAGAGAGAGAATATTTGGACAGATCATCTTAAGGAAAAAAATAACGACTTAAATCAAATTGAAGTAGAATTTGGTCAAGAAGAGAGAAGACTTGAAAAATAAATCATCTCCTTGAAGATTCAACTTGAAGAAGAAAGAGAATGGAAGAAGTCATGAAAATTCAGATGATGAAGAAATAAAAAGAGGTTGAGAAAATTTAAGAATAATTTGTCACATTGAGAGTTAAAATATTTAATCTCAATAAGAACATTGAAGAGAGAGAAAAAACCACATCATCATCAATAGAGAATGTTGAACAGAAGAACTCCAGGTTTCCAGAAAAGAAGGATGAAGAAAATAATAAGAGTTATGCACAAGTACTCAAAGGAAGGAATCATGGTCAACCAAAATCAAAGAAAAATTATAGAGATACATCTTCAAGAAGACCCTTCACATTCAAGCAAAAAATAAGCTTCAATCATAATGAAGGAATCAACAGAAGAGGAGATCATGATCAGACAAGGCATGAGTTTAGAAAGAGTACACCACAAAGAATATCATTCACTCCTAGGTATGAAAATTTATTTTATGGTCATTGTTTAATTTGTAATGACTTTGGACATAAGGATGTAGATTGTATATCATATGGAAGAAATTTTCAGGCAAGAAATACCTATGTGGCTCCCCACAACATTGAATGTTACAAATGCCACAATTATGGTCACATAGTTCATGATTGTAGAAGCATGATAGATACTTCTATGAAAAAGAACACTTCTATAAGATATAAGAAGGTTTGGAAAATAAAAAAAGAGTAGGTAAAGGAAGACCAAATGAATGAGGGACACCCATAAGTCATACTCTCAAGATTGGAAATAGTACGAGATGAACGAAAATCTATAGGTAAAAAGGAAGATTTCAAATACATGAAAGTTTGGAGAATAAATGGAAAACAATAAGGACTTGTAAATAAATAACAAGTCCCAGAGATCGTAGGATTTGTAGTAGTGCGAGAAAGAAAATAATAACATGTGAATAAAGATTAGGCCCAAGAGATTGTAATTTTAGGAATTGTAGTGCAAGATCATAATGAATTCATAGGAATAAAGGAAGAATTCAGAGTTCAGAGAGATGATGAGTCTACAGATGAAGAGGAAGATTAATATTCATTAAAGAAGGTATTTTTCTAAGCCACCTTGTTTGGAGACTCCCAATGAATATGAATATTGAACAGGGAGAGTTAGTGTAGTAGATACTATAAATTATAGAATCATCCTTCGAGTAGTTTGAAGTATTTGTAGAGACAGATTCATAGCAATCAAATAACAATAGTACAGAGTGATAGATTGACCAGTTGAGAAGTAGCGTTCCCACCTAGGTATTAGTTACAAAGGCATAATTTTACGATTGTATTCCACGTATGTATTAAGGAAAGGATATATTCAATACATGTTTTTCCAAACGTGCAGAGTTTGATTTGTAGATAGAGAAGGCCAGTGGACACATTTGATTCAGTTTGAGGAAATGGTAATGTGTGATGATCGATGGAAACTGTGAAGTCTTCATGATAGTACACTGATAGATGGGTCAGCACTGTGGATAGTTGAGTATAAAAGTTATGGATAGTGTGTGACATATGGGCATAGATGGATACTTAGCAGGTATAGAAAACAATGGCCAGATAAAATGCATAGCAGTGTATATACAATTGAAATCAATTGAATCAGTTGGCCATAGAAAGACAAGCAGTGAAAGGAACAACATAATAGGGAAAGAGAAACTGCCAATCATCAGAAGAAAATCATTGAACAATATACATGACAAGTGAATGAAAAAATCGAGTAATGAATGTTTCTTATATATGTTAGAGAGTTACAAGAGGAGGCGCTAATGGAAAGTTAACAATCATTTGAAGAGAGGAAAGGAAATATTTACAGGTATCCCTACATTGATCTACAAGACATATTGTAGAGAATTCAAGGGAAGAGAAATGATCAAGTAATATCAACAACATGCAGATAGGGAGAGATATTGAAAAGACTGTAAGAATACAAGTAAATAATATTTTTGAATTCTTCATGTATACATCATATTTTTACACAAGGAAGCACCATGAAGAGGAAAGCAGAGGCATTCATATAGGGGGAGAGAGAAAATAAAGGAGAGTTAACCTTTTTCCCATGATGTTAAAGGGAGAGAAAGAGAAAAGAATAAAACACATGAAGACAAAGAAGGATTTTTTAGAAAATGTGTACTTTCAGGGGGAGTCACTCTTTGTTATTTCTATCAGAAAGAGAAGAGGAACTTGGAAATAAATATGAGTACATAAACACGTGAAAGAAAAAATGCATGAAGATAGGGGGAGGTTCCCCAAGGAGAGAAACCCTTTTCCATTGATGTCAAAGGGGGAGAGTGAGAAGAATTGATGAGGAGAAATGGTCATAGGGGGATCATGAGTGTTGGAGCATCAATGCTACCATCATTGTTTCCATTAATGTTGGTCTTTCCATCAATGCCAAAGGGGGAGATTGTTGGTTTTTGGTTAGTTGGTTTTCATTGATGTCAACCCTTGCAAAAGTTTGGAAGCCCTAGAGATATGTTTGATATTGATGGTGAGTTAGTGGTCATTGATGGAGTGGTTAATGTCATCAAATGTGTTGGATGCATTTGATTAAGTCTACATGAAACCCTGAAGGCATGGTTATGGGACCCAAATTTGGTTGAGGAATATGTTCACGAAAGATGGTGTAAATGTAGGTAACTCACTCATAAATGGATATTCATCATCGTTTCATTTCTGGTGATAGGTGGTACACCATGTAGTTCCTCATGGTTGAGTATTTATGGCCTTGCGAAGTTAGAATCCATGAAGAATGGTCAATAAGCCCCTAGTTGGCTATAAGTATTTAATGAAAGGGTAAAGTGGTTGCAACAAGAAATTCTAGAAACCCTTAAGTCTAAGGA
>JASDQU011247178.1:25694-47564 GCA_032191745.1 Picea mariana
GTACCCTACTTATGAAAAAGAAATGTACTCCATTGTGCAAGCCTGCCGCTAGTGGAGACATTACATTCTTGGGAAGGAGATAGTCACCCACACTGATCATAAGCCACCGTAGTTCACACAGACACAGGGAAAATTGCACAATGACCGCCATCAAAAGTGGTCCACATACTTGTGCAGTTCCACCTCAACATTAAGTATAAAACAAGAAGCACCAATCGCATCACTGATTTCCTCAACAGACCTCCAGTCCCGGCACTCACCACGGTGCTAGACTCTTGCATCCATGAGACCAACCCTGACTTCACCACCACCTACCAAATGTTGGGTGCAAAGACATTTGTCGATAATTTCCATCTTCAGGATGGGTTGTTGTGTCATCTGAGCCATATTTGTGTTCAATCAAGTGAGTGAGCGAAGTTGATTTGGAAAGCCCACTACAGTCGGGTGGAAGGACACTTCAGTGTAGAAAATACATTGGTGATGCTACAGAAACATTTCTACTGGCCAAAACTTTGACAGGAGGTCAACAAGTATATCAGGTCCTGCACTGCTTGCGCTATTGCCAAATTGGCCACTAAGAAACAGGGCCTGTAAACCCCTCTTCCTACTCCTGACAGACCATGGGAATCCATCTCAATGGACTACATGTCGGGCCTCCCGTCCACCAAGAAGGGAAATGACTATTTTTTTGTGGTTGTTGATTGTTTTTCTAAGATGGTGATTCTGGTTCCCTGCAAGAAAAGCATCACAACAGAGGCCACTGCCAAGCTCTTCTTTGAACGAGTCTAGGTACATTTTGGAATCCCACAAACCATTGTCTCAGATCGAGATAGTCGATTTCTCAACACATTTTGGTTGAGCCTCTAGTCACTCCTGGACACAAAGCTCACCAAATCCACGACCTTCCACCCCTAGACAGATGGCCAAACCGAGGTTGTAAATTGAATGATTGTGCATATCCTTTGCATGTATAATTCAAAGAACCCTCACACATGGGATGAGAGCCTTACCTATGTCTGACATAGCTACAACTGAGCTCTGCATAGCTCAACCAACCACAACCCCTTTTAGGTCTGGTTGGGATTCCAACCATTGGGTCCCATAGATGTTGCACTTCCCCTTGCGGTCACCTCGACCAACTCATCTCCTGCTCCAAATGAAGCTGAAAAATCCACTCGGTTCATTGAGTGGATCCAACACATCCTCCAACAGGTTTAGGATATCCTACAGAAGTCCAATGACAAGTACAAATAGCGCCATGATCAACATCGGGTGCCACATAAGTTTCAGGTGGGCGATAAAGTTTGGTTGCACTTGCAGAAAGAACACCTTACAGGACCCCATCAGAAGCTTCCCCACTCCATTATGGGTCATACACTATCACCAAGGCCATGGGGGATAATTCTTTTGAGCTCAACATTCCTCCTTTCCTTGGCCTGCACCCAGTGTTCAACGTGGATCTCCTTCGCCCTTATTTCCCACCATTATTGGACACCTCAGAAGTAGCAGAACAACTGACACACACAGAGCTCAACCCTGACTGCATATAATAGGAATCCAATGATTAGATTGTGGACACACAGATCAAGAGAACTCGACAACAAATGATCCAGCTTTATCGAGTCGTCAAAGCAGGGCAGCTCCTGCACCAAGGCAAGTGGCTCACCCGGGGCCAAATTCAGCATAAATTTTCTCATCTGATGGGGGACCTCAACGCAATGGAGACCATTGATTCCTAAGGAGGGAGGATTTATCTATATGGATATCAGTGGCCACCCACCTTTTCCAACTGGATCAAAATAGTTTTCTACCAGTTTTGGCAATTTACTATTTTTAGCAGTTTTAACTTCTCGGGTCATTTTAACAGCCTAAATGAAGGTTTTTCAGGATCGAGCTTCTGAATGATATTTGAAGGCATTTTTTAGCCCCCAAAATGAATATCCTCGACTATACCTTTCCAATGGGCTATCACATGCCTAAAACAGAGATCGTATGCAAAAGTTACAACCCCTGGAAATTGATGTACTAACTTACCCAAACGGGGCCCACATGACTTTTGGCGCTTCATATCCTAGGGTTAGGTTTTTTGGATGTATAGGGTTTTTGCATTCTTTTTTATTGTAAAAGGTCCTTCAAAGCCTCATTGTAATCTTCTTCTTGCGAATGCGTGCAGCCGTCACATCTCTTGTCAAAGATAAGCCGCCACCATTCCAACAAGCTTATTTCCGCTGCATTTTATAGTTTCAACTTATTTCGTTATTGAATAGAAAACCAGTTTTACTATATCTCTATTATTTTTTGTTAAGCACCTATTAATAATCTGTATTCATTTCATTCTGCTCATAAAATCCGGATCACCACTTGACCACTTAACCCATTTTCCTCATTTTAGGGTTAACCTACTTATAACCACTTTCCATAATTAGAAAGTTCTCCATTTACTTTACTATTCAAATAATCCTCCTTGACTTTGTCACTTCACTTTATTATATAAATAATCCTCTTTGACTTTTTCACTTTACTTTATTATTTAAATAATATCTTCTTTGCAAGCACTTTGACTTCTTTGACCTTTTGGGGCTTTAAGCCAACATATGAGGGTCATCCAACTTCGTAAGGCTATAAATCTCAAACTGTGAGGAGTTATGTGACGTTCCACATACCACCGGAAATGGAATGACAAGTACTATCCATCTAGGATAGTTTCACTGAAAAATTCACTGATATTTATCTCATTATTCCACTATTAAGTATAGGTTCTCTAACCATACTTCTAGGATAACGCAATCACAAAGAGTATTCTCATGAGGGATTTCACCATAAGGGGACCACTTTGGAGTTCATCCATTTGTACTTCATATCAACCATGATAAGACACTTAACTGCAAAGCATCTTCCCGTGAGTTCTTTCACCATAAGAGGACCACTTTGGAGTTCATCTATTTGTACTTCCTATCAACCATGATAAGACAATAATGAGTCATACTTACATCAATCCAACTGGAATAACCCATGACAATACATTACTATGACATTGTCCCTTTGTCATTGATTCCATGCATGGTCACATGATCCAACGATCAATACATGAATGCATCAAACCATCAATGACGACACATCTATCCATCTTCATCTATGCAACACATTGATCAATCCATTGACAATACATACTTCATCAATATACTATGACAAGACATTGTTCCTTTGACATCAATCCTTTGACATCAATCAATTGACCTTTGACATCAATCCTTTGACCTTTGACATCCATATTTTGGCATCAATGACAACATGATCCAACAAAAACACCTCAAGGAGTCTCTCATAAGTACACACACTTACATTGAATATATATCATTTTAGAATGTTATGGTATAATATTTTGGTGTATTGGTGAATCTAACGACAATTCTGAGGCAATGAAGAAAGAGCGAAGAAAAATTGAAAGTTTCATAGTTGCAGAGTGCAAGGGTTTTTCTCTAACCATAATTGAGTAGGCCCTCATGGGTCAGCTTTAGGGTGTCCCGTGAGGCCCCCTTTTGGGTTTCCTATGACATGTCGCATGAGGCCCCATGTGATAGGGATTCTTAGTCATGCGAGGCTAAGGAAAACTTGGAGGAAATCTTGGTGCCAGGCTGCTAAAGGTTGTGACATTGTTACAAGTTAGTATTACAGAACAACATGTTAGCTACAGGTTATAGGTATGCATATGTGATTGTATCTTATGATTGGTGATGGTATGGCACATGATTGATACGCATGTCTTGTTGATGCATGGTACATATTGGTGATATTGGTACTTAGTTGAGGTACACCATTGATAGTACTTGCCTGATATATCGTATGGTACATGGTGTATGGAATGATATATGGTTGATATATATTATTGGTACATGGTATGGTATAGGTGTTGTTGTACATTGTTGATGTACATGTTTGATACATGGTATGGTAAACGATTGATACTTGGTGCATGTTTTATGCACTTGTTGTGGTAAATGTGTTGGTGCATGTTTGATGCAAGGTTTGGAAAAATTGTGGTGCATGGTTGATAGACGATTTGGTACAGGTGTTGGTGCATGGTTGATTCATGGTTGATGCACTTGGTGTGGTACAAGTTGTGGTATATGGTTGATGGTTTGGTACATGGTTAAGACACATATCTTGTGATGGTATGTTGGTGATCTTGGTACATGCTTGGTAGAGGCATGTGTTGGTGATGTTGGGAATCTAGTTGAAAGGTATCCTTGGTATATGATCCATGTGAGAGGATATGGTTGAGTATTGGTGATAGGGATAGGTTGGTGTGACAAGTTGACAATGACAGGTTGGATACAGTGACAGGTTCATAGTGATAGGTTTGATATAGTGATAGGTTGACAGGTTACAGGTTGATGTGACAATGGTAGTGATAGTGGTAGTGACAGTGAAGTGATTGTGGTAGTGACAATTGGTCTACATTTGTATTTTAGGGTGGTAGGAAGGGGAAAGGAAAGCCGATTTTAGCCTTCTTCCAGTTGGTTATGAGGAACACAGGGAGTTGGAGCTTCCTTCAAGTTGGAGCATGAGAATTAGAGGGTTGTAGCCTCCTTCTGGTTGGATCCAGAGAGTCTAGGGATTTGTAGCTTCCTTCAACTTGGAGCCTGTAAGTAGTGAGTCATAGCCTCCTTCCATTTATAACTGGAGAATTGGGAAGTTGGTGCTTCCAAATAATGTATTATTTTGATATATAAGAAATAATTATGTGCTTTTCTCCCATTTGGGTTTCCACGTAAATTATGGTGTACTTTGTATTTGATGTGTTGTTTCTTATTTTTATATGCTCATGATATACATATGATACGTTCATGATATACTAATGATAATGTTGGAATTTATATATTTTAGTTAAAATTCGTAAAAGTTCTCATATTGATTCATCCCCCCCTCAGTATTCCAGCAAAGACTTCAAAATATATGTATGGAAATGTTTTAGTGCTTTGAAAAAAACATCGGCATGTTTGTTAATGTCCTGATACTTTAACTTGTTTCATTGTAATCATGAAGTCATGAAAGATATTGGGACTTAAAAACCTTCTAAATTTTTTTGTGTCAAAATAGTTGCATAAGAATCGTCAGATACAAAGGTATATAAAATAAATTCCTTCTCAAAATATGGAGTCATCAAAATAGGAGCTTGAATCATTGATTCTTTAATGATTTTGATAGAGTCTCATTCTTTATCTCCCCATTTAAATGTAGAATTCTTCTTAATCATATTCTATAAAAGTTTAACTATTTCAACAAAACTAGGAACAAACCTCCTCTCAAAATTTATTTTTCCCAAGAATGATTGCATATTTCTATTACTGTGACGGAAAGTAATTTTTGAAATAAATTTAGTCCTTTTAGGATCTATTATAATTATGAATTGTGAAACAATGAAACCTAATATATTACCTTTGGTTACAACAAAAACTATTTTCTTTGGATTTAAAGAAATCCTATATATTCAACATCAATCAAAAATTTGTCTTAACTGATCAACATTTTCATTTCTATTATGTGAGTACACTATGATATCATTAAGATAAACAATCATAGATTTTTTTTATCAATCCATTAAATTCAATATCTATATCTCTTTCGAATGTAGATTATGTACTAATTAATCCAAAAGGAATCTTCCTGTATGCATAGGTTCCCCATTTGGTTCTAAAAGTGTTTTTTATTTAATATTGTTAGGAAACCAAAATATGATTATAACCATAAAAACCATCTAGAAGAGAAAACATTTCACAACCTGCTACACGTTGCAAAATTTGTTCCATTGGTGGAACAAGGTAATTATATTTTTCTGAAGATTTGTTTAGATTGTGAGAATCAATACAAATTCTAGTATCCCATTTCCTTTTCCTTACTAGAACTAAGTTTTAAACCAATTGGAAATTCCTAACCGGTAAGATAATATTGGCTTGTAACAATTTGTTAAACCAATTGGAAATTCCTAACCGGTAAGATAATATTGGCTTGTAACAATTTGTTTATTTCTTTCTTGATTTGAAGCTCAAGATTTCAATGAAGTTTTCCTAACTTTTGTTGTACAAGTTTATCATATTTCCTGGATGGAATGACATGTTGAATTATTTTAGTATCATATGCTTTTAAAGAATCATAATTCCATGCAAATATGCCTTTGTACTTGAAGATTTTGATAAATGCACTACATTCAAAGGAAGAACAATTTATTCCTAATTTAATATTTTTACGATTTTGTTTAGTTCCTAAATTTATTACTCCATACTACATTGATGAATTGTTGGTTTTGCGATTTATTTTCCTTTAAATTTATCTTGTAGATCATAAAAATTCTCTAAACTAACCACTATTTTAGGAATTCCATTGTTTGTATCAATTTGGTTTTCCAGAGAAGTCTCATTTATTTCCTTATTATGCTAGTTTTCATAAATAATAGACTCTTTGAAAGTGTCTTTCTATGTGAGAAATTTCAATATTTGGTCATCATCATTAAAGACCCTCCAATTAGTGATATTATTTGGAACTAAGGGCCTGAAAATCAATTCCACATAAAATTTATTAGGAGAAAAATCTACTTAAGGAATTAATCATGAAGCAACATTAGCAAGCAAAGATACATCAACATTCAAAAATTGAGGTACATAAACAATCCTAAAAGAATCAAAATTATCAATCAAACTCCATACCTTGCATTGGTAGTTTCTTAGGCAATTGGAAATACAATGTATCAAATTTATTACCTTTTTGGTTATGATTTCAGAATCACCTAGAACTTTAATTTCTTTAACTTCCAAATCTATTTATTTTATGAGACCTTGGATGAGAGCCTCATATTCAACAACATTATTGGTACAATTAAAATCCAACCTACATGCTATCAAAGTTTTAGTTCCGGTAGGATCTTTGAGGAAACAACCAACACCTTCACATTCTTATATTTGGATCCATCAAAATATAAAGTCCAAAAATATTTTTGTGTAACAAAATTTACATTACTAGTTTCTAAATTTGTACATTTTGGTTCAACAAACTGAGTATAGTGAAAAATTTCAAAATGCAAATCTATATCTAAAAAAGGTGAAGATTATGTAGAGAAATTTCCAAAGAATGAGTCAATGCAATAATTTCCCAAATTCAAATTTGTAAACATTGTTGGTTCATAGGGGTCATTTATGTTTGTGATAGTATACTTCATATGTCTATCTCATTCAACAATTTCTTGATTATGTTGTCCATTGAATGGTAACTACATATGTGACCATGTTGAACTTACACTTATACTGAGAGGGGGGGCTGAATCAATACAATATGATTTGTAATTTAATTTAACATTTATTAATCATTCATTAAATTTAAAACAAAAAATGCATGTAAACTGAAGTCATGGTACCCAAAGTTTAACTTGGGGACCCTTATGGGAGAAAACCACAAAAGATATCGTTATAAAGTTTTGTAGGCACCAACCTACTCTTGCAAAGATCGTAGGAACCAATCTATTGGTGAAACCAGTCTCCTAAATTGGGCACAAACTTAGTAAGATATTGTGTAGGCACAAACCTACCAGAGACACCAATCTCCTTAGTTGAGCATCAAATCAGTAAGATTTGTATAAACACCAATATAATATCTTCATACACAAAGTACTTATGACTTCACCTTCATTCTTCACACTTCATGCATTTCACAACATCATCATACCCTTAAATTTCATGTTTTGGTGCCTCTTATTTTTTCATACCCTAGACATAGCTTCAAACCCTAGTCATATTTAGCCTTCCTGTATTTATAGTGTTTTTGTGCTCACGTTTAGGTCCGGCCTATAAATACTGGTTGAGATGACTTGAAATTTCTGGTTGGGTTGTCTAACAGAAAAATTTATATCTCCTTATTCCTAAAGATATATAGGGAGTTCCATTGACCATTGGATATGTTTTGTAATAATATTTTCAACCATATAGCCTATACTCCCATTTGAGATAGGTATTTAGAGTAACAATTCCTTAAAATATAGGGTATCCAAAATGAGCATAAAAAACAAAAAAAAACTATATTTCCAACAATCTACATCTTTCAATATTTATCTTGGACATATATAGTCTCCCCCTGTATTTGACATCGATGAAAACAATATTTCCAACATTTCCCCCTTTTTTAATTGATGGCAACCCTTAGTCAATTTTGATACTCCCCCTACTGCAACTTTCCTTTTGTCTACAGTTATTGTTCCACTTTAGCTTGTGCTTACCTTTACTAATGAGATGAGATAAATATCACTCCCATACAACATTTTTCTCCTTTGAATTCATTGAGAATGCAAACATTTCTTAGGGTTTTATTGTCATTTTCCACTAATCTTCTTGAACCTACTTTCCTTATCTCATGTTGGAGCAGGACATTTTGGGTAAGTTTTGGGAATTGTGCAAGAGAGGACTGTGCAACAAGTCAACAAAGGAACAGTGTGTGCGTAGGACAGTTAGTGCATTTTTAGGAGCCAGGGTATAGAAGGTGGAAGTTAGTTAGGAGTTTTGGGACATTTTGTCCACATTGTAACGAACTAAGCCCCAATGTATATGTGTAAATATGTATGGGTTTTTGGTAGAAATAAGTTAGTGGATGAAGCATTAGATATTTTGGGAGGAGAATTCTTAGTGAGCTGAGTTGGTTTTTGGGAAATGAATAACACTTTTCTATTTGATGAGTATGAGCTAAGTTGAATATTAGTTGAGAGGTATGTGTGCACTGCAGCATAGAATGGCTTGGGTAGGTTTGGGTTTTAACTGAAGATTATTGTATGATATTAGTGCGCACCTATTGTAAGAAATGAAGATGAATGAATAATATAAGAAGCCAACTATTGTGGACGTAGCCCAGTTTGGGGTGAACCATGTTAAATATCTGTGTTTTTATGTGTTTTCTATCATGATGTGTTGGTTTATTATATTTATTGTGCACATGTAGTATATTCTTAATGGTTAATATGAATATAAGGGTTTCATGCACTTGTTGAATGGTTAAGTAGGATGAATTTATCATATGTTATTATGTCATTATGATTTCACGCACAAGGTATATGAATGAATTTTAAGTAAACAGTAAGAATGAATGTTAGAATGTTCCCCATTCCCTTCATGATTGCAAAAGCTTGGTTCCTTCATTACCCATAGGTACATCAAGTGAGACTTCACCTGCTTATGGGTGATGCCTAAAGGGTTGGTATCTTGGTATTTTTTGGTGATTTAATGTTGAACCCCAAGTCTTCCCACTATGTGCCAAAAAATGGTTCCATTGTTGAGACCTGGATCTACGATTGAGGGGAATGTGGAGGTATAATAAGGAGGAGATTATATAATGGTTGGATGCAAAGGAGATCAATTTTGTGGTAGATTAGAATAAAAATCGATGGATCAACGCAGAGAAATGGCTACAAAGGTATCCTTTTACATATTTGCATGAAATTTTCTTCACCGTATTTTCAAATATTTTAACAGAGTGCATCTAGATATTAATTGAACATATCATAACATATTGTATTGTTGTTTTGAGAAATTGGACTTCTGATTTAATTAGGAAAGTCAATTATATAAGAAATCAGGTATCACGCACAATAGATTACTGGCTGGAAAGTGTGTTGGGAGGTTACATTACCGAATTTGTAATAGATTGTACTGAGTCATACAATACTACTAAAAGGGAATTCTTTAAGGGACCGTGAAGAAGATACTTGAAGTCACTATCTACTTGGATTAAGATGGTATTGTGTGATAAGGGAGTCATGAAAATGGAATATAATTGCTAAGAGCCTTTGCACACATAGAGGAACTGGGGGCTAAACAGGGGATGGTCCAAGAATAAATATGGATGAAGAGAATGAATGAATAATGGATGGTTTGAGGATGTCGGGATGAATAATAGTATGAAGAAAAAAAATATTTTAACTAGAAATGAAAAAGAAGCAATGATATAATCACAATACTAGAATAATACTAAAATAACACTAGAAAGAGCACTTTGATTATTGATAGCAATGTTCACTTGCCCCTTTGAGGGGGAAACCTCCAGCAGAGCAAAGCTCTATTACAATAATATCCAATTAGGGGTAACCATTGAGCCCACCGATTTTTCTGCTCATATGCAAAACACCTCAAATATGTTTCCAAACACTTGTTGAAAAATTCAGTCTGGCCATCCATCTGGGGGTGATAGGTAGTACTGAAATGAAATTGGATGCCCTGTAGCTTGAAAAATTCTTGCCAAAAATTTATGTTGAAAGTGGGGTCTATATCAGAGACAATATAATTAGGCATGCCATGAATCTTGATCCATAAATATTTGATCCACTGTGGTGGCTGTGAATGGTTGTTGAAGAGCACGAAAATGAGCATATTTGGAGAGACGATCGACTACCACCATGATGACTAACTTATTTCCCGATTTAGGTAAGCCCACAATGAAATCCATAGAAATATCTTGCCAAATAGCAGGGGGAATCAAAAGCAGTTGGAGTGTGCCTAGAGCTTTGACAGTTCCTCCCTTGTTGTGTTTAATGACCTCACATTCAACCATAAAGGTGTGGACGTCTTGTTTCATACCTTCCCAGAAAAAAGAACGTTTGACAAGTTCATAGGTTTTGGTAAACCCTGCATTCCCAACTATGGGTGAGGAATGAAGCTCATAAAGCACTGTGGATTTAAGTTGGGATTGATTGCATAAATACAAATGAACTTTGTAGCAAATATCTTCATGATTCCAAGAGTACCATGGAGAAACTGAAGAATTGTGTTCCAATTGGTGGAGTAGGCTATAATGTTTGGGGTCTTGCAACCATTCCTAAAAAATATCTTGGAGCCAATATGGTACAATGAAGGAGAGGGAGAAAAGGGATCCATATTCTTCATATTTCCGAGAAAGAGCATCAAACACTACATTTTCCTTTCCATTCTTGTAAATGATCTCGTAATCATATCCAAATAGCTTGGTCACCCATTTTTGTTGCACCGGGGATGAAATTAATTGTTCTAGGAAATACTTGAGACTCTGATGATTAATTTGTATTTAGAATCATTGACCTAATAAATAAGGATGGAAGATATCCACATTATGAAGAATATGTAACATTTAATATGCATAAATGGATTGGCCCAAAGGTCGCTCTGAAAGTTTTTTTCTAGTGAAATCCAAGGGCCTTCCATCTTGCATGACGACGACTCCAATTCCTTTCTCTGAAGAATCACATTCCAATATGAATGTCCTTATGAATTCTAGGAGGGATAGGACAGGGGTCCAACACATAGCATATTTTAAGTCTTGGAAGGAAGGATCCACAACTGAAGTCCAAGTGAAGGCATTCTTCTTAAGGATGGAAGTGAGAGGAGCTGCAATATTTCCATAATTATGAACAAACTTTCTATAATATCCCGTTAAACCTAGAAAACTATGCAAGATCTTAAGAGTTTTGCGATGAGGCCAATATTGCATAGATTCAATTTTCTTAGGATCTAATCGGACACCATCCTTGCTCACAATATGACCCAGGTATTCCACTTATGAGGCACCAAAGGGGCATTTAGATTCTTTTAGGAAAAGTTGATGTTTAGAGAGTAGATGGAGAACTTGATTCACATGGGAGAGATGGGATGGCCAAGTTTTACTATAGAGGAGAATATAATCAAAGAAAAATAAGACAAAATGATAGAGAAAATGACAGAAGACATGATTCATAATACTTTAGAAATTGGAAGGAGCATTACACAATCCAAAGGGCATTACTAAGAATTCATAATGACCCTCATGAGTGAGAAATGCAGTCTTGGGAATGTATTTTTCTTTCATATAGATCTGGTGGTAGCCAGAACATAGATCCAATTTGGTGATGTATTGAGCAGGGATGATTTTAAGGATGGAAATTTATTTGAAAATGTAGAAACCTTGGTGAATCTTAGTAATCCTTCATATGCCAACTATAAATGTTTGGCTATATTTTTGTAAAAATATTCAAATTTCTAAGGATTTTATATAGTTTGTATAAATTTTTGGCGATTTTTAAGGTAAAATAATTTTATCCTATAGAATTTGGGCGAATCATTTTTATAATAGCGAATCTTTTTTTGGTAAAGACCATGGAAAATTAGACCATGAGCGAAATTTAGCCCCTAAAATCATCACTGGTATTGAGCACCACTCAATTCATCCAATAGGTCATCAATGATAGGAATGAGGAATTTGTCGTTGATTGTGAGTTTGTTGAGGGCACGAAAATTAGGACACATGTGCCAAGTACCTTCTTTCTTGAGTACCATGACCACAGGGGAAGAATAGGAGCTAGTATTGGGACATATAAGACCATCTTCAAGTAATTCATGAACGATTTTCTCAATTTCATTCTTCTAGGAAAAGGGATGACGATAAGGCCGAACATTGGGAAGAATACTTCACGAGATGACAGGGATGGAATGATCATGGAATCCATGGGAAGGGGGACTTTCTTAGGGGTGGTAAAAACAACATGGTGGTGGGAGAGGATAAATTGGAGGTCAGGATGCACATAAGGTGTCCCAACAACATGAATGGAGTAGAGTTGAGATATAATTTCAGAATGACCTTTTTTGAGGATATTTTCCATGCGATGGGAACTAATGATCTCAGGGGAACCTACAGTGATGCCTTGGAAGTTATATTGTTGTCCCTCCTATTGTAATTGCATGGTTAAGTCCTTAAAATCCATGAGAATGGGGCCTAGAGTGTGTAACCATTTTGCACCAATAACAATATCACAACCACCCATGTCTATAGAAAACATATGGGATTTTAGTTGATATTGAACAATTTGGAGTCACACATTTTCACATCATCCCCCACATTTCATGGAATCACCATAGGCAATCATGATTTGAAAATTATTGATGGAATGGATGTAACAATTGACTTCTTGGTCAATGCAGAGATGAATAAATTTATGGGTGCTACCACTGCCCACAAGAATGATGAATTTCCTATTTTTGATGTAACCAATTAATTTGAGAGTCTAGGGAGCATAGAAGCCAGTGATGGAATTAAGTGAAATCATCGAGTCAACGTCTGGTGGGTCATAGGGTGGGGTGAGGTCAAAAGGAGGTGGTAGTTCCTCCATAGGAGGATCAAAAACATCTTCTTCAAAAATATCCTCAACCGCAACCATAAAAATCTTTTGTTTCTTATAATTGTGCTCAGGAAAATATTTGTCATCACAATTATAAAAAAGACCCTTGAGTTGACGTTCAACCATTTCAGCCTTGGTTAATTTCTAGATCTTGAGGGGAGATGCAGGAGGGGAAAAATTGGTTGGTTTAGGGCGAGGAGGAAATGAGGGTTTGTGGGTCTGGGAGGACACAATCTGTTGGGATTCCTTGGCTCATTGAGTATCTTCCAATCAAGTCTAGGTTTGTGCCATGAGAACATGGGCACAAATTTCATCTTTGAGGCCATTAATAAATAATTCCCTAAAGAAATCATATGACATGCCCTTTTTTCTAAAATACAAGTGATAAAATGCAAAAATAAAGTCTTCCATTGTCCCATACTACTTTAACTGGTCAAATGGCCTAAATGGTTGGTTTCAGAGTCAAAGCGGTCATAAATTTCAGCCACAAACTATGTCCAAGAAAGATACCCTTCATGTGCCTTTTTTCGCCATTGCCACCATTACCATCATTATGGATCTAGATGTAGGACACCATAATGAAACTTGGCTAAATCATAAATAATTCCATGCAAAGAGAAATAATGTCCCATTTGGGTGAACCAACCTGTAGGATCTGATCCATCAAATTTTTTCACCTCAATTCTAGGAGGGAAAAGGTCTCGTGAAAAGTGGGTAGTATGAGGGCCTTGGTAATGGAAAGATTCATGGTCATCCTGATAAGATGGTTGTTCAGAAGAGGAAGGGTTTAGGGAATGGCCCAGGAAGTGTTCTTTGAGGTCTTTGATGTAGGAACATTGTTCTTGGAGGTATTTGATGTGGGAACATTGTTCCTTGAGGATCTCAATAGTTGAATTGATGGAGATAATGTTGGAATTGAGATTCTTGATGTCGTCCTTGTGTTGATGGTTCTCATAAATCAAGGAATTGAGTTCTTCGTCTCGTGTGGCAGTCATTTGGGCAAAGGAGCAGGAAAATGGTTTAGGTGAAACAAAAGGGGTTTGGAGGGGTGGGTATGACCAAGGAGAAAAAAGGGTGTCAAGTGATAGGTACCACTACAATCAAGGTGAAAAGGGGAGTCCAAAGGGATAGGATCCAAATAAGGGTGTCAGAGATAGGTCAGGTCCACACAAAAAATTATGTTAAAAATGAGAGGTATCACTGGTGATGGGTATTCTATATGTACTAATTCCCTCAATTAAATTGTCAACCCGAGGTGAGTAAAATTAGAGTTGTGGCACAATATGAGCCAAGGAAGAAAGAAAAGCTAATGAAAAGACTATCTAGCTAAGGAGATAGTTTACCCTAGGGATCATCACTCTTTTCAATTTACAATTCTACTTTTTAAAGAGATGACTTTTAAAATCTATTTAAACAACAAATTCTATGTAACTCAACCTTTAACTAATGAGATTCAAGCAATTCTAGAACTATAAAATATTTGACCTAAGTAGCTTTAAACAATCTAGGACTATGAACTGTTTAATCTACCTCTAAGTAAGCAAATAACGAGTAATCTATTTCAGAGCTATTTAATCTATTCAATCTTTCTTTGAATAAAAAAACAACTAGTAATCTATCTTTGAGATATTTTATCTATCTACCTCTGAATGAACAAGCAAGTAAGCAAGTAAGAAATTAATCTGTCAAAACTATCTTTACAACTGAACTCTATTCTTAAACTAAAAACTCACAACTATTTCTATCTTGCAAGAATGAACACTAATCTACCTAGCTAAAATCAAGAGTGTTGTGATAGTATTCACATGTGATGACTATGTCTTCAGTGGCGAATGACATCACAATGGCATCTAACTACTAATGTTAGTTCAAGTGGAATTAACTCAATGCTAACTTCTACAGAGAAATGTAAAGTATGGATAAGGAAATCTATAGAAAGTTTTTCCATCATAAAAGTAACACTATATGAACTTGGAATCCATATGATCTTTAAACATTGTGCATAAAATATTCAACATCAAGCATTCACTCTATCACACAACTACTGGAAAGTACTATGTTCAAAATCACTAACTCAAGCAAAGATATAAACTCATAATTAACACTTAATCATAAATCCTAATTCAAATTCATAACTAAGATAACAATGAAAATACTTTGTGAAAACCTACAAACTCTTAACTAATGCTAATTAGAAATCATAATTCAAATTCATAACAATTTAAATACTTTGTGCAAACCTACAAATTCATGACTGGTGCTATAGAGAAATCATAATTCAAAATCCACTTATATCCTATCATGTTGATGCTAAAAGAAAAATTAGAAAATAAGGAAAACCTACATAAAGTATTTGAAATTACGACTTGATAAATAAGCACTATCTAAATTAGTACTCTGTAGAGTGATTTACAACTAGGGAAGAAAATACATGACAGTATAATTAGACAACTTTTACAACCTGCAAAAAAAATGTTAGGAGTCTAAATATCTACACATAACCATGGACGTCCACACATACTCTGTGACACACACAATTCAAAAAGTGATCTGCAAAAAAATAGAAGATATACAGGGAGGTGAATTAGACAAGTAATATGAGATTAAAATATACATATAGTGAAAAAGCAATTTAAAACTAAAATATATACACAATAAATAAGCAATTTTGAAATCGAAGAAGTATGAAAGGAAGTTATATAAATGAAAGTATATACTGATATAAACAAACACCCAGACCACTGGTGGCCCACCCAGAAGATCATGGAAATACTTCAATAGGAAGACGCAATCACTGAGTTAACTCAACATTGGCATTGCTCATAAAAATAGAGTATACAACAAAATGGAGATATTGTCTGTGTATATAATAAAATTCATGTGTTTCTTCGTGGCATAGGCAACAATATTTATAGATTATTGTAGAGATTGAGAGGTCGACCATTTGAACGGTCAACTCTCTCTAAAAACAATAAGTTCATTAAATTTGTTTTAACATAAGCATCTTCCTTAACAATCTTGTGCGCTCCACTTAGGGTTCATTGCAACTACCCAATCTTAGATGCGTAGAGATCCATAGCTGGAGGGCACGAGTGGGAATAAAACCCATATCTCTTATTTGTCCATCAAAGGGAGTCAATGTGATAACCTCCATATATTGTGCACTCTAAGTGCCTGATCGAGTGTCGGATGGAGTTTCATATGGAGTGTTGGGTGGAGTGTTGGGAGAGGGACTGGAAGAAGGATTAGATCACAATTTTGACCTATTGCAAGAAAACAAGAACGTTAGATATTCATAATCAATTAACTAAGATGAATTAATCATAAAACCATTGCAAAAATGATGGTTATACATACCTTGTGTGATTCCATGGAGAATTGATGTATAAAGCTTGATAATACCTTTAAAATGGCTAAATGAGAGCATAGAATATATAATTGTCGTATGCAAAAAGGATTTGATCATTGAAAACAAATAGTAAAAACACCAAACCAACATTTCTCCCACGCCTAAGGATTTGTAGGTCCCTTTGCAAACAAAAATGGATCACTTGACATAACTATACTCGTGAAGGAGGGGGTGGATTGTATTTAGAAGCCTCTCGCTCATGCCCTGGGGAATTTCTCTTAGGCCTTTTATGATGTTTCAATTGCATCCAGAGACTGTGATTGGTGGTGGTCATCTGATCAACCAATCATTTAAGAGAGTTCACTTTTTCTTGCAGGACAACATTGTCATGATGCAAATGCCTATCCATAGTTTTTCATTCTTCCAATTGTTGAAGCAATTGAGCATTTTCTTATTGGAATTTCTCAATAAATGGGGTGTGATCAGATGGCTCAAGAGAAGAAGTCTTGGGCTTCTTGATATATGTAGAAGGTATATCAACTTTAGAAGACGGTGTAGGAATCTGGGAGGAAGGAGTAACAATGCTTTTGTGAGGGAGACTTGGAGTAATATGTTCATATTTGACCTGTTTATTAGGCTTAGACTCCTTTGTAGAAACTTCACCGATTATTTTATGGGGGATATCATGATCAAAAGACAATTGAATAGGGTCTTAAGTTCTTGGAGGTTTTATATTGGGCTTGCCACTCATACTTTGGGTGCTTCTTCAAAAGGATTTCCACTTGAATCGATTAGCTCCTCTCCTCTTTGTAGGAACCGAAGGAAAATATTGATGGAATGAATCTTGTAGATTCTTAGGTTGAGAATCAATAGGTGTTGAAGGCAATGGGGAATTATCATCAAGATTTTTTATTTTCTTACCAGATGAGGCTGCAGGGGAATCAACAATTTTCTTGGCATTTTTATTAGACAGGGAGATAGTTTGAGTTTGAGGGTTTGGATTTTTTGGAGAATGAGGCTTAGGTGGGGTGACATCCATTGAATCAACCTATCTCTTGCTTGTCTTAATTGTGAGATGGGGATTTGAGAATTGGTAGAGGAAATCATCCCATGTCTTACTCTGTTTTGTCAATTCAGATATAACAAGCAATTTTATGAGGCCATGGTGGAGTAAACTGTTGTGAGGGTTAGCCAAATTTTTACGGACTTGGGAAGACATTTTCTCAAGGATTTTAAGGAATTATAAAGGAAAATTTAAAGGTTTATTGAATTGAAAATGTACTAACAGACGAAAATGACAAGATTTAAAAATAGAGTAGCTACCTTCACAAGTGATGAGCCTAGTAATTACGATCAAGGGGTTAATCAATTCATATTTGATACATTCCTTTGAATATCCTTTGGCTCTAGAGACATTTTGAAATTCATTCTTGAACACTCTGTTATAGCTTGGACATGAAAATTGATGGTGTTTGAACCACTGATCCCCAACCCATGGAAATTTCGTGGTTGAGGCAATAGATTCATCAGAGATAAAGAAGACTAGAGACTCTACGTGAGCCAGACTCCCATATAACCCAAGAGAAAATTGGAGAGAGACACCATGATCGTGGCCCTACATACTGGAAAGGAATGGTCCCTACCCTGCGCGAAGGAATATCTCTCTACGCATTGTGAATTCTGGAATGGCCAGTAGCTCAGTGTAGGAGGATGGTTCATAGCGGTTGGGCATGCTTACAGAGTGAGGAATGAGAAGGAGAAAGAAATCAGAAAGAGGGTGAGCATGACACAACAAATAGACGATGAGAGAAATGGAAATTGGGGTAGAGTACCCATTTTTTAATGTAATTGTTGTGGAAACGGTTGAATTTGTGGGTGAATTCATCATACACGATCGTCTTGTGTGACCATAATTGCGTTGTGTTTTAATTTGAATGATATGTACTTTGGAGGAAAATGAAATCATGTGAGAATTATATCAATGTCCAAGTATTCAACTTGGACATTTGATCATAAAAATGCATTTAAAAGTTTAATTCGATTACCAACATGAATTTTGAAAAATATACCATTCAATCCATCTAACTTACCATTGCAACGGGTGTAATTAATTTGAAAGATCATTCCTGCATGCGATCGTGATCATTGTTACACATTAGTTTTGTCACCCTTATGACCATTAATGATGTAAACCTATATGTTGCCTTCAGAGGAGTCAGTGTCCTGAATTCCTGAAGAAAGAAGAGAGAAGAACTTTTACTAAGAAAAGAAGTTGTATTTTCCTTTGTAAAAAACCTATTAAGGAAGGTTTTCACAAGCTGTACTATATGCAGGGTGAGACAATGCCTTATTTCTACACCCTGATCTAAAGCTATATTGTAGAGTTTCCGCAGGCTGCACTATAGCTAGGGTGTGAAAATTCCTATACGTGGGAAGAATGAGAATCTTCTCGATGCTTCTAGAAGGATAAGCTTCTATGGTGAGGTGGCCTCCGAATGGTTTGGATCTTACTCGCTTTCATGATTTAGTGGGATCATCCTAACCTCCTCACCTTATCCTCTTCAACTTATAAAAGGAGAGGAGATCTCATGGAGAAAGTTATCTTGGCTTGGGATTAATCTTGTGGATTGGAAATTTGGCTTGAGATTGTTAGCTTGGTTAGATTGGTTTTGATCTTTGCTTTGTCAAGATAGATTGTGAGTAACTATCAGATCCATGGTCTTAGAATCCTTGTAGCAATAAGTGTGTGGGAAGAAAGGAACTGTTGGAAGGAACCTGACAACATCAAGGCATCTGGCTGTATCTTTCTTCCACATTCTTTAATACATATATACTTTTCTTTCCTATATGAATGTCATTTGTTCATGTTGTATGATTCCTTGATCACGTACACAGTTTCATATCGAATAGGTTCTATTATTCTTGTCTTTGTTGGCTTGTGTTCCTTTGCAGATATTTCTCCATAAGCCTCTTGACGGAGCTTGGATTGCATTGGCAAAGTTGGATATTTGATATTTAAAAGGTATGTTCTAGATCCATTTCTCTTTTGATAATTGAAATCTAAGGAAAGAGTAGTGTACTGTCTTGTTTTGTTCTAGTTTCGTAGTGAAGCTAAGGGGATTGATTTGTGTCCACACTTAACAGTTAGCCCGATAACAAAATTGGTGACTCCATTGGGGAACGAATTATTTTCCTAGTTTGTCTTTCTTTCTTGCTTTGATTGCTTGGGTTCTATTTTTTGAGTCACTGGGAGATCCAGCTTGACTCTTTGACTATTTAAATTCATTGGAAAACCTTCATATTTTTTATTTTTTTGCATTTTCTATTTGATTTCCTCACCCTGCTTTGAGGGACAACGCGACGATATAGGATCGCTGCACCCTGCCTGTTTATACCAGTGCGGAATTTATGCATCCTACCCATATCTAGCCTGCGGAAACCTAGGATTGACGCACTATGTTAGTCTACAGCCTGCGACGATTATGAAAATTTTGATTTTTGATGGTTTTTCCTTACCCAGATCTTGGATTTGGTTTTGGGGTGAATTTTTGGGTTTGATTATGATCTGTTTACAGTCTGCTTGACAGTTCTTGAGCTGCTTTTAGCCATCTTTGCTTTGTTTTCTTTTGAAAGATTTGGTCTATTTCTTTTAGTGCCTTTCAGTTACAAAGCATTGTTTTTTCTTTAGAATTGTTTAGTGAAAAGAACACTTTTTTTTATGAATAACTCATGTTAAAAGAGAAACTTTGTTTAGGTTTATTTTGTTTTGAAGAAGTTCTCTATTGATTTTAGCTATCTTTGAAACAAAAAAGATTTAATTTCTCACTTTACATTAGATTGGGGGCATATTTGCATTTGAAGTAGCGAAACTGCATGGTTTTTGGCATTTTTTAGTCTTAAATTCTAAAATTCCCCCCCCTCATGGTCGTGAGGGGACAAGAATCCTGTATTGGTGTACAATCTCTTTTTCTAATTTCTTGAGAATCTTGATATTGATGAGTTTAATAAAAATTTTGGGACATTGTGCATCTGGGAATGATAAACGTTTTCTCCTTCTCATAATATAGCTTTCATCGAAATGAAATATTTTCATTCTCATTTATTTTGCATTGTTTAGAGTCAGTCAAAACATCATTTAGTCCATGCCATTTTCCTCTTGAGTAACAACAACCTTAAAACAAAGCGCTTATAAAAATTGATTAGACATTTTTATAATTTCTGGTAGCAAACCTACATTAGATTAGTTGTAGGGCTTTGGAATAGGTGTAAAAGATAACTTTCAAAAGCTGCAAACAAAGATAGAATCTTGCGTTAGGGAGCGACGAAATCCAATTGCTACATTTTGTCCTAGGAAGCCCTTCTAACATAAGGGTCAATCACGAGGTTGCATTGAGACTGGTAGAGTTAATCACCTGCTTTGTTGGTCTCGGTGTAGAGATTGCACGTATTATGGGGGTCGCTTGAAGGTATACCCACAATGATGAGTGGAAGCCTCTCAAGTTGATTTTGGGCTATAGATACCCTACCTTTGCACATGGATTGGACTGTCGATTGTTTCCCCTGGCATCTTTGTTATAGTTGGTAACCTTAGTGGCCTTTCTCTTTAGGTCCTTTACATGAGGTGACTGTGGAGGGAAAGGTCTTCATGGTACCTGGAATCGACGTTGGACAAATGCACTCGGGTGCCTTGGAGGGTATACCCATGATTATGTGTGGGAGCTTGCACCAAGGCGTAAGTCCATTGAGAAGGTCATCAACATGAATTTTCCACCCACTCTATCTCAACCCTTTCTTACTTTGTCCTAGTGACGTTGAATTTCATCACCAATTAGTGTGCTCATTGTGAGAAAGTTTTGTTTGCTTGCTTGTTTACTAGATTTTTAGCATGTGTTCTTTGTTTTCCCTAGTGGACTCTAGGTTGGATTTTTGTTTTTAATGGCATTAGTTTCTAAAATGACCAATGAAGGAACCTCTGCTCCAGGGGAACCTTTTGTTTTTCATTATTACGAAAACATTGGTCCTCCTCACATCGCTACTTTGAGCCTTCTAGGTCTTACAATCAGATTACCGGTATGGGTTTTTTTCACTCAGGTAGTCCCGAATGTAGTTAGTGATTCATTTGTAAGCACTTCTCCCCAATAAAATCAACCTCATGTTGATCCTTCACCTTCTTCAATAGTAATATCTTCTTCGTCGATTGAAAGCTCTAAATATAGTAACTCGGTGGATAAGAAGAAGAAGAAACAAAAGAATAAGAGGAAGAAAAATAAACAAGGGTCCAAACTTCCAACCACTGTCGGACATGTTGGAAAGAAACCAGTTATTGTTAATCGTGATGGGAGTGTTGATGATGCCAAGATCATCCAAA